>CM040122.1:470456287-470726776 GCA_022559845.1 Amorphophallus konjac
AATGAGTTGCTCCGGTATCGAATAAAACTTGAGCAGTTTTTGAATAAATAGTGAGAGTACCTTCCACAATTCCACCTTTAGTTGGTTCCGTCTCTTGGAGAGCTTGTAGATGGCCTTGTTTCTTTACCGGACGCTTCTCGTCTTTGGTGTCTTGTTCCTTCATCAGTGGGCAGTCTGGGATTCGATGCTCTTGGCTCCCACATCGAAGACAAGCTCCTAACTTTCTCCAGCATTCCTCGGTCTTATGACCAGCTTTATCACAATACTTGCAAATCTCCTTTGATGGTGTGGTGGTGGAGAATGGCCTGTCATTCTTCTGGAATTTCTTCGCCTTAGAGGGCTCCCCTCCCATGAAGAATCGCTTCTTGTTGAAGGATTGTTTGAATTTTCCCGGGCTTGTGACGGGTTCCTTCTTGTCTCTTCCTCAGATTCTCTCAGATAATTCGGTGGCGTCTTCCAGCAGTTGAGCACGCCGAACCATCTCCGAATAGACTTGGATGTCCATCGGGGCAAGTTGTGTGATATAATGGGGCCGAAGCCCGTTGAGGAATCTTCTCGCCTTCATCTTTTCCGTACACACCAAGTGGGGTGCATATCTAGATAATCTGGAGAATTGGGCCTCATACTCGGCCACTTTCAAGCCCCGTTGTTTTAGAACAGCAAATTCCGTGGCTTTCTTTTCCTGGATATGATCGGAGAAGTACTTGTTGTTGAAATGCTCCGTGAATTCATCCATGTGACATGGTATTCTGGCAGTGTTGCTTCTATGGATTCCCACCAGTATCGAGCGTCCCGCTCTAGTTGGAATACGGCAAGTAAAACCTTCTCTCCATCCGCGCATTGCATCACACGGAAGATTCGTTCCATCTCCTTTAGCCAATTCTCGGCATCCTCGGGGTCGGACGAACCCGTGAACCTCGGTGGGTTCATGTTACGGAAACTTCGGTGGAGATCTCCCGCTCCACGATTTACTCCGCCTTGGGCCACTTGCTGTAGTGCATGTGTGAGGCCTTGCACGGTGCGCTGCATCTCGCGCCATTGTGCTCTTTCCGCAGCCATGATCCTACAAAAGAGTTAAGTATGATAAAGATCGAATTTACTTGTAAGGTCGAAAGTCATTGTAGAACTTAACCCATGGCTCTATCCATCTTACCGGGTAAGGTATATCTATCCTTGAACTTGGGTTTTACCTATCCTTAGACTTAAGTTTTTACTTGGATTTCAATTTTTAACCATTTATATATATTTTTTTCCCTAGGTTTGAAAACCTAAACTCTGATACCACGAAGACTGTCACGCCCCGAGCGCGGAAGATTACCCGGAGGCGTGACACGTCTATATAGATCGTGTCAATCATGTAAATATCAGAGTGCGCAAATAACTAAGATTTAACTCGAAATTAATACAAATAGTACGAGCTGACAATTGTCACAACTAATCAAAGGACAAATACATATGTTCCCAGAGTCCAACGACTAGGCTTCAAATCTTAAGCAGTTCTAATCAAGTTGACTAATACAAATGACATAGATGAATTGATACAACTGACATAAGTGAACTAATACAATAACACAAAGGACATGACAATTTGATAACTTCACTCTAACACTCATCACTCAGTCTCATTCCCTTCCGAGTGTTGGTTGACATCCAAATTACCTGAAAATATTAGAAAATAACTAGATGAGCGAATCGCTCAGTAGGAATTACATCTCAAGATTTAACATGCTTTAAGTGGTTTACAAGTTCAATTAATGTCAGTAAAGCTATGCATGTAGATGAGTAGATATCAAGGATTGTAAGAATCGACAAGAGTAGTGAAGGAATAATGAGTGAGAGTGTAAGGATTCCAACTTCAATGCAGCAATAGCAAGAGATTCAAGCAAGTAATAACTGGAATTAACAAAATCTTTCCAAGACAGTAAGAACTCATGTCAAGCAAGTAATAGAAAGTAATATAAATTCAAGCATGTAAAACTGGAATTGGCTATATATCAATTTCATTCAAGCAAAAACTTTACCCTTCTGCAGGTCTCAAGTCAAATCAATCAAGTAATATCACGAGAATGAGTGGAATGTCTAAAGCCTAGCAAGCAAGTATTCCGGTGCAATGCCAAACACCGTGGTCAATAAACTCCCATGGGCACAAGTACCTTCGGGTGCTCCTCCCAGGACCAAACCGGGTCCTATATGCACAGCATTAATCATGTTTGTTGACATCCACTCTCATTTATAGCCAATATAAAATTTCAAGGTTTGGCCCGTATGATATATAAGGCGGAATTATGAAATGGAATCCAAGGGCGCATTGATGTGTAGGGATGAACTAGGAGTGGAAATCAATAACGTTTGACACACAGAAAAAAACTAGATAAGAGAGATGCCGTATATACTTTATATCTATTTGCTAAACATGCAATTGAGAGGGGTCTTGGGTTTGTATGTTTATGTTGTTATTCATGTAAGTTCTTGAGATTTTAGTCTTTCTTAGTCCTTTTCATACTTTTCGGATCTTCATTTCAATTTCATGTCTTCTGCAAACTTGTTCATCCTTAAGTGCTTTACATTTTCTTCTTCAACATTTTCTCTAATTTCTCTCCGTTTTCAAGTTATTGCATATTTTTCCACTTGCTGTCCTGGCACATTACTATTCATCCGTGTTGATACCTTCTTTTGTTCCCTAGTTTGCATGCCCTTCCAATCCTCTTTTCTATCTGAGTTCTTCACAAAAGTTCTTCTTCTCTTGTAGATATAGATTTTCTTCTTCTACCACTTCCTCCAATTCTTCTTAGTTTTTAAGTTATAATTAATTTTCTACGGTTCTGTTTTCTACTCAGTCACTGTTCACAAAGTCTATACATTGGCTATTGCTAGCCTATTCACAAAGTGTGTACATCACAAGTCTGTACATCCTCTCCCTCTCAAAGTCTATACATTGGCCTCCTAAAGTCTCAACATCCTCAAAGTCTATACATTCCTATCTTTACCTACGTTACATCCTCAAAGTCTGTACATTTCTCAAAGTCTATACATTCCTATCTTTACCTACATTACGTCCTCAAAGCCTGTACATTCCTCAAAGTCTATACATTCCTATCTTTACCTACGTTGCTGGTCACTCAAAGTCTATACATTGCAGCTCAAAGTCTATACATTGGCCATTTGCTGCAACTCAAAGTCTATACATTGCAGCACCGTCTCACTTAGCGTCTTATTTTAACAAGTCTATACGCTGGCTGCTGCACTCGCAAGTCTATACATTGGCTGCTGCATGCTCACACAACCACTAAGTCTATACATTCTTGTTGTTGTGTTCGTGCATTCACAAGTCTGTACATTCACTGTAGCTGCATCGTCTCATGCAGCGTCTCATTCAAAGTCTGTACAGCGTTCGTCTCAGCCAGCGTCTCATGCTGCGTCTTAGGCAAGTCTGTACATTGCACTGTAGCTGCATTGTTTCACCTGAAGTCTGTGCATCGTCTCAGCCACTGTCTCATTCAGCGTCTCACGCTTGCAAAGTCTGTACAGTGGTCGATGGAAGCAAGTCTATACATTCGACTGTTTCAGCAAGTCTGTACAGCGATTGCATTCATATTGAAAGTCTATACATCCCTGTAGCTTTCACGAGACGGAGTCTGTACATTGGACTATT
Source organism: Amorphophallus konjac (assembly GCA_022559845.1). Classification (NCBI taxonomy): domain Eukaryota; kingdom Viridiplantae; phylum Streptophyta; class Magnoliopsida; order Alismatales; family Araceae; genus Amorphophallus; species Amorphophallus konjac. The sequence continues at coordinate 470,459,940 of CM040122.1, forward strand.
GGGTAAAGTCTATACATCCTCTAGCTGGAACTGTGCAAGTCTGTACATCGCTGCTTTGCCAAAGTCTGTACATTGGCATCTTTTCCTACGTTGTATTTCCAAGTCTGTACATTGCTAGCTTATAATGTATAATTAATTGGCACAAAAGGTAAATGGTGGATGCTAGGATTTGAACCGAGGTCATTGGGTTGAAAGACAAGTTACTTAACCAACTACACTAGGAAGCCACTTGTTAAGTGAATAATCTTTACATATGATAACTTCGTGTTCCAACTTCTTACTTAAGCTTCCTCTAGAGTTTATCTAATATTTTTTTTATTTTAGAAATAATATTAATAAATAAATAAATATATATATTTTTATACGGGGTGCTGTAATTTACCATTAGTGGAGTTTGCCTATAACAACAGCTATCATTCAAGCATTGGTATGGCTCCTTATGAAGCGTTGTACGGGCGACCTTGTAGGACTCCACTTGATTGGTTTGAGGTGGGTGAGCGTGTCCTGACAGGATCGGATTTAGTGAATCAATGTGTTGAGGTGGTACATTTCGTTTGGTAGAAGATGCTGGCGGCGCAGAGCTGGCAGAAGAGTTATGCTGATCGAAGGAGGCAACCCCTCAGCTTTGCTGTGGGAGATCGTGTTTTCCTGAGAGTTTCTCCCATGAAGGGCGTAATGCGCTTCAGTAGGCGTGGGAAGCTGAGTCCCCGCTACGTTGGTCCTGTAATGCCCCGGGTTTTTCGGATCCTTCTTCTCGGGTCCCGGATCTGAGTTTCCGGTATATCTGGCTCCGTTGTGTCCGAAATGATGTTTCGGACATCTTTCGGGTTCGGATCGGCGCGATCCGGAGCTGTTTTGGAGGCCCGGAAGCATTCGGCGGCTTTTTCCGCGTGTGTTTTCCGATTCCCGGTGTGTGTTTCGGTAATCCCTTCGGAACCTCGTTGCGGGTGAACCGGACCGTTCACCTAGACGAGTGTGGTACCGTTGCGATCGGTGCGTTCCGAGGATCGCGAGGGTGTGATTTTCTATTTTTCAGAATTTTTTCAAATTTCCAGATTTTCCTATATATAACCCTTTTCTCTCTCTCCCCTCTCATTTCTCTCTTCTCTCCCTCTCTCTTCTCACGCTCTCTCCTCTCACTCTCTCCTCTCCGGCGGCCGACGGGGTGGAGCGTGGGTGAGGTGGGGACGGCGCGGGCGAGGTACGGGCGAGGATGGATGAGGATCGAGGCAATGGAGACGTGGTGAAGCTCGGCCGTGGGTTAGTGGAATGACGAGGCTTCAACGGCGTTTTCTTCGTGGATCAGCGTCCACGGTGCGCGAAATCTTCGATGGAGGTAGGGAGATGGACCCCCAGCTCGTGCACTTCCTTCCCCGTGAGTTTTGTAGGCCGTGGTGAGCCGAGCGGGTCGTTTGGGGCATTTTGGGGAAAAATGCATGTTTTTGGGGAGTGAGCCGGATCTCTCGTTTTACGGCGTCTTTGGCCGATCCAAGGGTTTAGATGCATGCCTAGGGGCTTGGGGATGGATTCCCCTTTGTTTCCCCATCACCCGGGGGTGATCAGGGCGTGGATCGGATTTTTGGGCGTTTTCCCATCGTTCTCGGTTTTCCGAAATGGTCGCGGTCTACCAATAACCGCGTTCATTGGTCGCAGTCTTGGGAGAACCGCGTTTGCCCAAGAGCGTCGGCAAGCGTCGCGGACGTGCGATAGACCATTTTCGGCTAGTCGCGGTCGTTACCCGACCGTGACTGTGTGGTCGCAGTCCTAGGGCGACCGCTACCATCGGGCTGTGCCTGGCTAGTCGCGGTCGTGACCCGACCGTGACTGCTTAGTCGCGGTCCCCGGTCGACCGTTTCTATGTGGTCGCGGTCCCCAGGTGACCGTGACTACGTTGCGGTTCCCGTCTGCGTGGTTTTGACCTCCGGTCGACCCGGTTGTGACCCAGTGGTTGACTTTAGGTCTTGTGAGTGTCCCGGACACCCCGTGGGTTTCGTGTCCGTGTTTCTGGGGTGTCGGGAGGCACTGTGTTACCTCGATTAGCATGCCCGTAGGTGTGGTGGGTCCGGATGACATCACGTGATCCGGGCTTTCGTGTCTCCCCCGCATGTTGTGGGTTTCTTTGGAAGGCGATTCCCATGTGGGCCATGTGTTTGGCCTTGGACTGCAAGTCCAGTTGTCCGGCCTGGGGCTGGAGGTTTCCCGCCTGCTCTAGGATGGGAAATCGACATGGTGGCTTGTGTGCTACCTTGAGAATCGTGCTTCTGTGTGTTCCGTGTGGCCCGTGTGGGTGGCTTTAGTCTTTTGCGTTCCCTTTCCGAGGGAGTGGGCTTGGCGGCTCGTGAGTTGTCTCGGTACTCGTGCTACCGTGGTTTTAGACCTAGAGATTGGACTAGATTGACGGCCTTGTGCTGTTGCGTACAACGGTCTTGACCCCGAGTCTTGTGACTCAAGGACCGTTGGGTGTAGTGCGTCTAGAGGACTGTCCAGAATCCAGTGGCCTAGCGCCACTTGAGTTTTCTCGACTCTTGCGCAGGGTGCGTGCGTGACCGTGGACTGCGAGTCCTGTTTCTTCTCCGACTGTGGTCGCCGTGCGACGGTGCCGGTACGCGGGGTGGTCCCCGTACTTCGTCGGGTTCGGACGTTGTTTTCCGTTGACTTTAGAGTCTACTCTCTCAGTGACCCTCCACTAGTCGTAGCCTACCAGTACGCCTGTGCTGGTCGCACCAGGGAGTGGTGTAGGGCTTACCCTTTGAGACGGTTTTTAGACTGGTTTCCGTCGGGCCTCACGTCTGTAGCCAGAGTCCGGCTAAGGGGAAAACTAGTCAGAGGGCAAGACCAGGGACGCGTGGTCTGTGTGTGCACACGTGGTTGGGGGCGGTTGGACCCACGTCGACGGGCGTGACCCCAGCTAGTCACTTGTGTGTGGTTACTTGTACGATGTTCGTGCCTTTGGTAGGCGCTACCACGTCAGACAGTTCACCTGCGGTACGGTGCAAGTCGTCAGGGGACGCTACCGACTGTGCTTCTAGTGGGAGGTACTCCTGTCGAGTTGGGAGTGACTGGCTGTTAGTTTCCGTGACTTGACCTTCGGGTTTTCGGTCGTGTTGACCGTTGAGTTTGGTTGTCTCACCGTGGCGCGTGTGTCGGTTTTCGCGCCGTGAGACTAGTGCTAGTGGCTTTACCGAGGTTGCGTCGTGTTATGCGGTACCCGCGATCGGATGGTTTGGGTTGCACCTTGGACAGCGTGTCCAGGTCGGCTGTGTCCGGGGGACAGGCCTCTACGACATGGTTGCCGTGGGTTTTTACTTCGGTAAGCGGTACTAGTGTAGTTCGGTAGCCTCGACTGTGAGTTCGGGTGTGTTTTTGGTACCGTAGGAGTAGTTGTAGTGCCGAGTTTCGACCGGCCACCGGGTTTGGTGTTCCTACTGTTGCGGTTGCTCTTGTAGCCTTCCTTTCCGCTACCGCCGTTGTTTCCGGTTGGGGTTCCGCGGGATCCCTGCTGAGTCTCTGTTTTGGAGACTCATTCCCTGCTTTTCAGGTGTAGCGGTTCTTCCTCGAGGTCCGAGGGCGAGGAGCGGAGGTTCTTAGTTGTCAGCTTGCCGGGCCGAGTGTTCACTTGGCATGTGGTACGTTTTACTGCCTTAGACTGTACTTCCTGTTGGACTGGACTCCGTTGTAACTGTAGTTGTTTGTTTATTTCTGTTAATTGTTGATTTGTCCTGCTTTATTTCATATTTCTTTGTGCCTCCACACTCCTTTTAGCCCTTCCGAGCCCTTCCGGCTTGTGGGCGGCGGTTCGAGTCTCGGGTTATCGGGCTTTCCCGGTAATCGGATTCTCGGGTCGTTACATGTCCTTTCCCCATTGTCGAGTGTATTGTAGAAGTTGCTTATCAGCTGTAGTTACCTCCGGAGCTATCTGCCATGCATGATGTGTTCCATGTCTCGATGCTTCGGAAGTATATGCCCGACCACTCCCATGTGTTGGAGGACGCCGTTTGGCCTAAGGTGACCCCCCGACTTGTCCCTTCTGGAGTGTCCTGTCCGCATTGAGGATCGGCGTGAGCAGCGCTTGCGGAACAAGGTTATTCCTCTGGTTAAGGTGGTCTGGCAGCGTCATTCTGGTGGTGAGGCGTCGTGGGAGCGTAAGGATGAGATGCGGCAATAGTATCCTTACTTGTTCGCGTAAGTCTTTCCTCCTATTCCTGTGCTTCATTCTAAATTTCGTGGATGAAATTTATTTAAGGGGGGAGGGCTGTAACATCTCGGGTTTTTTGGACATTTCCTGGATCTAGATCTGTGGGTTTCGGACGTTCCGGAGCTTGTATAGTGATTCCCATGTGTTTTCCCGGCAAAACCTACAGAACCCTGCGTAGGGCGCTCCGGTGCATTCATCCACGCCGCGATGGTACCGCTGCGATCAACGTGTCGCGAGGATCGAGGAAATATTTTTTGTGAATTTTTGGTATTTTCCTGATTTTTGGGATTTCCAATAAATACCCCCTTATTTCCTCATTTTCTTTACCTTATCCTTTTCTCTCTTCTCTCTTTCTTTCTGTTTGAGAACCCCCGCTCCCCCACTATAGCAGCCCACTATAGTAGCTCTCCCTCTCCCAGACGATCCGTGAGCGCGCCTTCCTCCCTCCGGTGGTGGCGCGATCGTGACGGCGGCGACGAGGCGGGCTTGGCGGTGGTAATTCACGGCGTGGGGGCTTGATTCGTGCACGGCCGAGAGCGGCGATCCACATAGATCCGGCGGAATTCAGCCTTCTTTGAGGTAGGGTGACGGATCTCTGCCCCTCTCCCCTCCCTTACCGTGATTTATAGGCCGTGGAGAGATCTAGAGGGATTTAATTCCATGTTGGGGGGATTTTTCATGTTAAGGGTTTGTGAGACGATTTATGAGCCGATCCGCCCATTTCCCGGAGTTTTAATCGATTTCGGGGCCCTAGATGCATGCTAGGAAGGGCGGGGGATGTTTCCCCTTGTTTCCCATCACATTGGGGTGTGATTGGGCGTGGAATTGGGCTCCGGTGGAGCTCAATTTCGGCTTTCTGTAACACAAAACAGAGGGCGGCCACATAGGTGGTCGCCCAGGTCCAGACTGGGCGGCCAAGACCTTGGCCCCCCAGCCTTCTGGACGGTCAGCATTCTGGCCACCCAGCCCCTGGGCGGCCAGCACTCTGGCCGCCCAGGCCAGGGATAGTGGGCGGCCAAACCCCTGGCCGCCCACATCCTGATGCCCAGGTGGGCGGCCAGGGCGATGGCCACCCACCCCCTGGGCGACCAGAGAGATGGTCGCCCAGGCAGGGGCAGCCAAGGGACCCAGGGCGACCCATGGTTTGGCCACCCATCCCTGTCCTGGCTCCAGGGGCGTCGTACTCCGTGGTTTCTTGCCCCGTGGGTGTCCGGTTGGGGTTAGGTTTTGCGGGTGAGGTGTCCGCACGTGGTTCTAAGGGTTCAGGCTTCCCTTGTGGGACAATTGGGCTGTCAAGTGTGTGATTATGGTCTGAGATAGACCGTCTTACGTTGTACCAGTCCAAGAGTGGGCCGCCACACGTTTGTCTTACCGGAGTTGTTCTTGCCGATACGAGTCCCGGTCGAGTGGATCTCAATCCGCGTGCTGACCCGTGGTCTACCCGATGCTGGGCATCGTGTGGGGGCCTTGTGTTAGGGTGCCGTGGAGTCCCAGGAGGTGTTGTTCTCGACTTGTGTCGCCGTGAGTCGGTGTTGGTACAAGGAGCGGTCCTTGTACTTTGATCCGGTTTAGACGTTGTTTCCCGTTGACTTGAGAGTCTACTCCTTCAGTGACCCTCCACTAGTCGTAGCCTTCTCGAGTGTGGTCACACTAGGGAGTGGTGGAGAGGCTACCCCGAGAGACGGTTTTTAGACTGGTTACCGTTGGGCCCTAGGTTTAGTAGCCAGAGTCTGGCTGAGGGGAAAACCAGTTAGAGGCCAGACCTGGACGCGTGGTCTGTGTGTGCACACGTGGTTGGGGGCGGTGGACACGCGCTGACGAGCACGACCCGGGCTAGTTCTTGTCAGTGTTACTTGTGTGTGTCTGAGTCTCGCGCCCGGTGCGTGATAGATGGACACTTGTGACGCTGTGTAAGACGCCAGTGGACTCATCCGGTCGTTCTTCTAGAGGGAGGTACTCCTGCCTGAGCAGGTAGGGACTCATGATTTTGTCGCTTGGTCTTGGGTAGAGACTCTGTCGTGGCTTTAGCAGTCTTCGAGCGACCTTTCGGCTTTAGCCGTTCCGACTCTTAGTCGTGGTTTACCACCGTGACGTGTGTCTTTGTTTTAGCGCCATGAGTTCGGTGTCTGTAGTAGCAGGGTTTCAGTTGTACTCGCCTTTAGCTGCTTTGCGTTGTAGTTCCGTGTGTTGCGAGGTAGGTGTCCGAGTGATCCCTACTGAGCCTTGTTTATACGAGGCTCATTCCCTGCGTGTTTTCACTGTGTTTCTGGAGAGGCGAGGCTTCAGGAGAGCGCGCCTGAGGTTCAGTGAGGTTCAGGTGCCATGGGTTAGTTGTCAGTTGCCAGAGCCGGGGGATGCCCCGTGTAGTTGTACTTTACTTTTTGTTACTGTACTAGCTGTGGATTGGGCTGGACTAGACTACTTTTATCATTGTATTATTTACTTGTGATAAATTGTGGACCATGTAATTTGTTTAATGCAAGTTAATTTCATGTTTATTCATATAAACTATTTAATTCTGCAATTATTTATGATACTTGTGTACTTCCACACCATCCCTTTAACCCTTCCGAGTCTTCGGGCTCGTGGGTGGCGGTTCGGGATTCGAATGGTATCGGGTTCATCTTGGTATCCGGATCTCGGGTCGTTACACCATCCCTAGGTTTTCAGGCACTCTAGACATGTTGGGTTATGTGGATTGGGCAAATTCTACTCTGATTGGGAGGTTTGTTCAAAAGGGTATGGAGATCAAGGTGATCGAACAGATCAAGATTGATTAGGGACCGTCGATGGAAGACACTGTGATCACAAATCAAAAAGTAGTAGGGAAGGTTATGAGTTTCTCTGTGGAACCTTTCAACGGCTGCAATGATTTTACACCATGGTAACAGTGTGTGAAGAACATCCTGACTTGGGAAGGGCTGGTGAAAGGTCTCAATGACAAGACTGAGAAACCAAAGAAGTTATCAATTGAGGCATGGCAAGAGATGCGGGACTTGGCAAATAGAATAATGCAATTGTTCCTAGTAGATAACATGCTTCGGGAGGTGATCGACTTGGATGATCCGACGGCAGTCTAGAAAAAGTTAGAGAACAGGTACAAGTCTAAGTCATTAATAAATCAGTTGTCTCTCAAAAAGAAACTATATGGTCTAAAGATGGAGGAGGGAGCATGACTGGAGGCTAATCTGGACGAGTATGATAAGATTTTGACAAAAGTGTTTGCCCTGGTCATGAAGATTGATGAAGAGGACAAGACACTTCTCTTGTTAGCATCAATGCTTGCATTGTATGATCATATTATGACTACACTTCAGTTTGGGAAAGGTACTCTCAAGTTAGATGATGCAGCTACTTCGTTGCTCATGAACGAGTAGCGACAGAAGAGTGGTGGCGATCGGACATCAGGTGAGGGTCACCTTTTGGTTGTAGGTGGAGGTCGAGGGAGATCGGATGAGAGGTAGGGGTCCAGAAAGAGCAGGGGTTGTTCTAAGTCATGGGTTCCTCGAACATGTTACTATTGTTACGAAAAAGACCATATAAAGATGGATTGTCCCGTGTGAAAGGAGGATGTGAAGCTGCAGAAGGGGAAGGAGAAGAAAGAGACATCATCTGGCAGGGCAGTTGCAGAAGACATCGAGGGAGATATGATCTTCTGCACAATATCTTTAGGTGAGGGAGATTCAGGTTAGATTCCAGGTTCTGGTTGCTCGTTTTAGGTGTGTTCGGACAGGGAGCATTTTAGATCATATCATGCATGTGATGGTGGCTTGATCTAATTGGCAAACGGCATGGAGTGCACATTTGCTAGAGTAGGATCAGTGCGGGTTCACATGTTTGATGGAGTGATGCATATATTGACGAAGGTCCGACATGTGCCAGATCTGAATAAGAACTTGATCTCATTAGGAGTCTTGGATTCAATAGATTACCGATGCACTCTTGAAGGTGGAGCTCTCAGATTATGCAGAGGACCACATGTTATATTGCGAGGACATATGATGAACGACGTGTACAGGTTTGTAGAGAGAGTCGACACAGGCGTGGCTCGAGCGAGTGTGTCCCAGGTGAGTAGTACATATTAGTGAAAAAATTGGTATACTGATGGGGGAGCATGGAGGAAGCGGGTCATTTTCGCTTCAGATATCGATGTTGATCGTGGTCTCTCATGTCGACTGAGAGAGGTGGTGCCACATTGAGGTGTGCAACGATGCTGAGCTGTGCGAGGCACCCAGTTGGGGTACAAACATCTAGGTATAGGATGCGGGGCTGACAAAATGTTTGTGGATTTGGCAACTGGTAGATCATCAAGTGGCTTGCAGATTCAAACCAATGTGAAGATTTGTGAGGGTTTCTGGATCCGCAAGTAAGGGGAGTCGGAGTTGGACTCTGTGTTTGAGTATGTATGGGACTCTAGATAGGCATTAGGAGATATTACTAATGGGATTAGGAGACTGCTGAGAGTCTTCTATAAAAATGACTGTAATCTGGGGGTGGATAGACCGGAAGGCGTCGAGTGTCTGTATGCCACAAGGGAAAGATGTAGTTCTTTTTCACAGTGAAAAGCGTGGTTCCTTCAAATCTCTTATTATTTCTTGTGACGTGTGCTCATGTGTGTGCTCATTGTCTCACCAGTGTCCCAATCCTAACAAAAAGAAAGATGACATCTCACCTTTCAAAGGAAGTATCACAATAGGAGACGATAGGGAGAGGGCCCATTAGCGAATGGTGATTAAGAGAGTGTCTGTATCCCATCACCATTCCTCAATCCTCCCACGAAGACATGACCAAAGCCGGAGACATTTAGGCCCGATTTGTTTTCCGGTTAGGATAGGCGGTTGCGTACCCGATGAGAGAGGAATGGGGGGGGGCACACTCTCTTCTCACACACATGAAACTTATTCGGGGTCGGGCACCGTGTTCAACCCTCTGAGGTCGAACACGGTAACCCCAGCCGAATTTCAAACCGGGCCTTAGAGAATCTTCGAGAAAATATTTTATTTTACATACTACTTTTGACTTATAGATCGTATAAGTCTTTGGTGAATTCAGACTTGTTTCAATTAAACTTAGGATTATTAGATCTAGATGTCCCTCTAAAAGCTTGTTCTCTTTCAGTATTTTCATAGACCCCACTTCCGAGGTTTAAGTATGAAGCACAGTTTAAACGAGAATATTAAGTCCCATAAAATTTTATATTTTTCTCAAGATAAATGCCCATAAATGTGATGCATAACAAGCCTCGGAGAAGCATGTACGTGTCCCGCGCTTGGAATAGCATCCTCCCTTGATGCGGCATATTACAAAGGCGTCCAATGCCACATTTGTTGAGACCGAATTGAGTTTTAAAATATCTTTAAATGTGCTAAAAGTACTTTTAATATTATATTACATTTCATGAAGTATATAATATTAGCATTCTTCAATATTAAGTATTAATCCTATATCCCTAGTGCCCTGTTCTGCCAAGAATCATTATATTAAGATCGATTACAATTCACTGACGCACCAATAAAAGCATAATGTAATCCCAATTCCCAAATGTGTAACATTACGCGTTTGGGACATTAGATAAAGAAAATGTTAGGTGTATGTCCTTCACTTTTAAAAATACTCCTCACATAATACGTTGTCCCGTGTGAATTCATGCGAGGTGGCCCATCCAAGCAGAGATGGATGACCACTTTCATAGTGTGATTTGGAAGAACTATCATAAAAGAATATCTTGAAAGACCCAAAATACCTCTCCTTACGATATGTGATGCGTATTAGATAAAATAGATAACCGGCACAAAGACAGCTTTTTTGTACAAGACTTCTGTAATTTTTACTTCTTACATACATAGTGAGGAGGGCCTATCTCGCCAATCCAATAAGCGCCCTTCCTTCAGCCCATCACATGAGCCCAACTCTCGAGACTCACTACGCTGCTCGAACGGCCCAGTACGTCACATCCCCCGACGCAGCCCTAGCACAGGGTCCGTACCCGCGTGTGCCTTCTTCGGCAACGGCTACAGTGCATGGTTGCTGTTGTGCATTAATGGCAAACTATGCTCCAATCTGGCGACGAGATCGGGATGCCGCCCACGCCACTCCCCCAATCAGCGTTGGGTCACACCCTCTCGAGTGAGCCCTACCTCATTAATGACTGATGACCCTGCCGCATTAATGGCGGAGTTACCTCGCCGACGGGAGATGACAGATCAACGCCCACGTCTCCCTGTCTCGTCAGACACGCCAGCTGGACTACTCACGTCCTCCCGGCCATGACAACCCAACGGTCAACTCCTCTGGCGATGGTGTAAGTAGGACCCTGGCCCAACGGCCATGAGCAATACGCAAGAAACTTTTCCTAGAGCTCCCCCATTCTCTGTCACTCTATCTCTCCCTCTTTCGAACGCTCTCCTCCTTCTCCGTCATTGTCTGACTTGACCGTCAGAGTGTTGCCCCCCGGGATAACGCTCAGGACTCCTCCTGACCTTCTATCGGTGACTACATGTCCCTCTCCGACGAAGCTCTTGTTCCCGAGCAAACAAATTATTGGGGGTGTGGATAGAGAAATGAGCAACCATTTCCCGACCACTACACTTCTTGGTGCCGTCTGTGAGAACCCAGAACATAAGCCATGGCACCAAGGATCGGCTACCACAACGTTAGCAACCGAAGAGGCACGACATGCTCCTGCCAAATGTCCCGGGGGGCTGCCAGTGATCACCTATCCCAGGGAGAGCACCATCAAACCTCCGCCCACTTCGCGGCAGAAGAATTGACTGACGTAAAGCGCCAGCTCTAGGTGTTAACGGAGGCTTACTAGGGCCTCCTCGATCCCCACGTTGAGGAGCAAAGCTCAATCGGTGATGGACTACTGAGCACCCTCGGTCGCCTCTGATGTACGGACTCTTCGCCAGCCCCGGTACTCCCATCGCCGCTCGTCGAGCTCTCTCTACTCTAACCTAGGGATAGCTCGACGACTGCGATGCTATGATGACGTCAAGTGCGAGCTCAAGGGGAAGGTACACTACTTGGATGACATCATCCAGGTAGTAAAGACGAAGGGCCTAGTCAACGATGACGTCGATTTCTAGGCCCCCTTCTCTCAAGAAATCTTGGAGGACATTATCCCTCCAAAGTTCTAACTATCACCGTTCAGTCCATACAATGGCACCACCGACCTAGCCGACCACTTTCATAGCTTCGAGTCCAACCTAGTGTTTCACTGGGCCTCAAACACTATGAAGTCCTTGGCCTTCACCACACATTCCGAGAGAATGCCCGGACGTGGTTTGAATCCCTCCCGGCGGGATGCATCACCTCTTCTCCCGTCATTCCCGAGTGATCATCTCTCCCACGTTCGGGCCTCTGTGTTTCTCCCCAACCATGGTGCAAGGCCCGCTCGAGCTGGGGATCTCCTGTGGCCTTCGGGAATGATCGGGGCAGTGATGGGTGAGCGAGGAGGTGAGGGCCCCACCGGTGTACTGGATGGCCCCTCGACGGTCTCTGCGGTCAGCGAGCAGTAGTAGAGCTAGCCTGCGGCGAGCGGCGACGGTAGTGATAGTCCAACCAACACCTCCTGCTGGCCTCGTCGGTGGCCAGGGGGACGTGAGGATTCCTGGGTAGTGCTTGGCGGTCCCGAGGACAAGGGTACAGCGATTTTAGCACTAGAGTCTCAAAACGGAGCTTGGGCTAGGTCTGCTTCGCGCCCGTCGATGGCTCAGCTACTCCTGCAACGGCAAGTCAAGACGAATTAGTCCGAAAGACAACTACCAACCTAGGCTCTTAGCCTTGACAGAACCCTACCGACAAGGAGGGGCGAGCTCAGTCCCAACGACCTCAGCAAGGAGGGGGTCAGCACCTGGTCCACCTTCTGGATTGGCTCCCTGCGTATCTCGTCAATTAGCATCCCCTCCCTATAAGACAATGACAACACCTCACAGTGGACGTATCGGCAGTTGGGGTAACCCCAGCCCCCCCCCCCCCCCCCCCCCCCGGCCTTCACCAGCATGATGAATTGATCCTGCCACTGCTTTACATTTGACACGACCGGGGAGAAAGAAAGGAACTGCATCCCTACTCAGGCTTGGAAGTAAAACTCCGAGTCCTGGGAGCTAGGGCAACATTGAGGGCAGAAAAGATTAAGGAAGAGTTTGGCGGTCGAGCGACATCCTATCTAACCGCAACAATAGGCGAAAGCACACAAAATCCGCCAAAAATTAGGGGTCATCTGCCCAAGCTGGACCCTGTAGAAACACAAGACTTGGTCGAAGAGACCAGTGATGGGAAGACAAAACCAGCCCAGAAGGACTCCACTAGCACGACAATACCCTTCGGAAAGTGAGTCCCCAGCCGCTCTTCGGTGGTGGGGAAAAATATATCAAACTCTGGGGGAATCTGGAAACTCTCCCTCAGACCTATGGTGATACGATAAGAGGCGCGGGTGATAGGGAGACCAGAAGGAGCTCTTGAGGGACACGGGGTGCCGCCAACGATCACCTTTGAGCTGCTCGTGGAGGGCTCAGACTTGTCGGTTATGATCAGCCTCCTACGAGGAGCCATGAGAGGGAGGGGGAAGAAGAAATCTCACCGGAGGAAGAAGGAAGGAGGAAGCAATGAGAGCCAGTGCCGAATGAGACGAACAAATGTCTCCCCCGCTGCTCCATGCGCTCCCTTTAAAGTGAAAAGAGGCAGTAAATGAGACGACGGGCATCAATGGCCTAGATCATGACATCGACACAAGGGCAGATCGCTATTGTTCCCCGAACGGACGGAAAGAACCCTAGGCCGTGTCCCTTTGCTGTCTAATCCTGTGCCCCCATAACGGATGGGGCTGCGCCATCATGACGATGATGTCGGCACTCAGCAGTTCGACGATTGGCTGGTAGGCACATTTAAAGCTCCATGCCTCGACCCGAGGCGCCAGACGTGGAGACCAAGCATCACTCTCACTCTCTCTCCTGGGGCAAGGAGAGGCCCGAGGTCCTCCCGAGCATCGGGCGCCCTCGCTGCTCAGGAGTGGGGGGCTAGTGAGGAGGGCCTATCTCGCCAGTCCAATAATTGCCCTTCCCCCAACCCATCACAGAGCCCAACTCTCCAGGCCCACTAAGCTACCTGAACGGCTCAATACGCTACTTGCTCCGACGCAGGCCTAGCGCAGCGTCCGTACCCGCGTTCACCTTTTTCGATAGCAGCCACGGCGTATGACTTATGCTATACATTAATGGCAAACGGCGCTCCAGTTGGGCGATGAGATCGGGATGCCGTTCTCGCCACTCTCCTGTCAGCGTAGGCTCGCACCCTCTCTGGCGAGCCCTATCTCATTAATGACCAGTGATCCAATCACATTAATGGCAGAGCTACCTCCCCGATAGGAGACGGCGGGTCAACACCCATGTCTCCCTCTCTTGTCAGACACACGAGCTGGGCGACTCACGTTCCCCCCCTCCCGGGCAACGACAACCCAACAGTCAACTCCCTTGACAATGGTATAAGAAAGAGTCTTGCCCAACATTCAAGAGGTACACAAGAAACCTTCCCTAGAGCTCCCCCATTCTCTGTCACTCTATCTCTCCCTCTTTCGAATGCTCTCCTCCTTCTCCGTCGTTAACTGACGTGATCGTCGGAGGTTTATCTCTTTAGATAACTCACAGAACTCTTTTTGACCTTCCATCGATGGTTGCAGATTCATCTCCGATGAAACTATTATTCCTAAACAAACAAATTGATAGAGATGTGAATCGAGAAGTGGGTAACCATTTCCCGACCGCTACATATAGCATGCATAAATGTAAAGTTATTTTGTATAAAAGAGTTGGACCCAAGTCACATTATGTAAACCTGGCTACAAAGGGGGTGAGCCTGATGGAGGCTTGAACAAGATGAAAAAACAAAATAGAATGCTAGCTAACTGTTTAGATTTGAAGTTTAAAATTTCTGATAAGTACATGTACATTCCCAAGATCTATTGTATTCCACTGTGTACCTCTATATTCCTTAGATTATTATGCATACAATCATATAGCAAATTCTTCTGTCATTTATTTATCTCAACCTTTGGCAGATTAAGAAAAGAAAAATACTGATTTCTCCTTCCTAAGCCCCCTCGTATAGTCCACATATGTGTGTGTGTGTGTATATATATATATATATATATATAAGGGCATACACGATAATACAAGGAGTATGGACATATAGTAGAGCATTAAGGATTCTGGGAATATATATGTAATGATCTTTATTTATTTCTTAAGGCATAAGAATGCTGCAGTCACTAAGTTCTTGATAAATGGAAAGATGATGCACGTAAATAATAATGAAAAATGGAATGTTGCAATGCCACTTTCTTTACCACACTCAACTGAGATTGTAATCTCATTTGATTCAATAATTCCGATGAGGAACGAAAACGGTATGTTAAGTGTGATAGCATAACATTCGTCACCAAAATTTATCTTTTTACATTTCACGAAATGTGGCTTCCGGTTCCAGTCACATGCACAACACCGTAACTGCCAGAAGACTCAAAACCGCGGATGATGAAAGGAAGGCGGCTCACGAGGTGGACAAAAATGGCACTTTTCAGTTGTTCTTTCCAATGGAACCCGGATCACTAAGACAAATTCACTTGGCATATGGCTGGGGAAAGCCTATAATTTACAACCAAATGACGAAAAGGACTAATCCTACAAAGTTACATTAGTGAGCAAACGTTCCCCTCCCATTCAGGACGAGCACAATAGTATACAAAATACACAAAAGTTACCACACATTGATACATTAATCAACACCTACATGAAGAGGTTTTTTTAGTAAAAAAAATCGGGAGGTGGTCAGCATGCCAATCAAACGGCAGGGGAAAGGTTCTTCAATTTTGGAACTTTGAAAGTTGATGGAAACAACTTTGGGATGTCTACCATGGACATCGGAGGCGCCGATTTTCTCTTTGAACATTGCTTCTGTCCCTGAAAGAAGTCAAAATTCTTACCTAAGCCTTTTGCAATCTCAGTCTTTCAAAGTTAACCAGGAAGCAATTTGTTACATTGATGAACAGGAAATGAACTAAAGTCCCATGAAACCCTAGATTTATATATTCAATTAGAAATCTGACACCGTGAAGAAAAGAGAACAGACATCTTCAGTTGCCAAATAATTGGCAGATGGCCTCAATTAGAAAGCAATTTGTTACATTGATGAACAGGAAATGAACTAAAGTCCCATGAAACCCTAGATTTATCTATTCAATTAGAAATCTGACACCGTGAAGAAAAGAGAACAGACATCTTCAGTTGCCAAATAATTGGCAGATGGCCTCAATTAGAAAACTGACGCCGTGAGGAAAAGAGAACAGACATCTTCAGTTACCAAATAATTGGCAGATGGCCAACAGCAGTAATATTCCCATAAACAAAAGGAAACACATATCCTTTCTGATAGAAAAAATCCATGGGGAGGTAACTTCCATCCTGATGACGAAGTATTTTCCAGGTCCAGAAAGGAGGTAGTCTCCGTAGTAAGCTGTTGTTTATCCTTTAAAACGAAATGGATCACCTCATGACACCTTGCAGTACACTATGTGCAGCAACCTGATTGACGTGGTAAAGTCATTTCCTTGTGTGGTGCTCTTTTCCCAAGATGCAGGGTGTTCAAAATTATTCAGCCCTTTATGTGTTCTTCTTCAGCTTGGATAGTGCTAATGTTTGTCTAAAAATGTAGGGTTTCATCTAATGGAGCCATTGAAATATTGAATGGACGCAAAAGGGCATTACTCCCTTGTCCCAGCCACTTTCACACGCATATAATAGCCCACCAGGTTGATGTTCAAAGGGTAATAAGAAATTGTATCCAGTTCTTGTCAGCAGAAGTCACTGTGGCATTCTACTTTCGTTCTAGTTTACCTTCTTTTTCACCATGAACCAAAACTAGAGAGCAGTAAACTCCCTTGCCCCAATGCCTTCACCATAAGTCGAGTGGGTTGGTGGATTATCTAACCCACCATAACAAGTAAAATCACCCAAAACAAAAGCAGGATAATTAGTTCAAAAGCAACAATTTCAAGAAAAAAATGGCCAAGCCCTTACAGCAGTCTAAATGCTCCAAGGAAAGAGAAACCCGGGTGTTCACAAAAATCCTAGTGGGCCCTTCATGTATATGTGATGCCACAAAAAATTGTAGAGTCAAAAAAATACTGGTAAGCACATCCCTGAAGTTAAGAATATGTCATTTATGAAGTCCCCTATGCATTTTGCACGTTCCAAAGTGCACATTTGACATTCCTACGACATAACATACAAATTCTACGAGCAATGGTTGCGATCTTCTTGCATTAAATGTCATAAACTCACACAATAACAGTAACCAACTTCCTATTGAAGTTAAAACTGAAATCAACACTGAAAGCAAAAGAAGGCAATACAGGTTTAAATGCAGTTCCAATCTATTGACTTACTGTGCTAGCTGTTCTTGATCCAGGTGATCTATTCGGAAGGCAACTACTTCGACTTGCTGCCATCCTTTGATGCCGCCCTGCAGGTGTCACTGAACGTCCTCTTGACTTTGTCAATAAAGTTGACTCTTTTGATAGACTGGACTTTCTGTTACTGCACTGCCTCATGTACACATCATGCTTAGCCAGTTCACCTTGCAATTTCGCAATCATGTCATCCTTTTCTTTCATAGAAGATTGTACCTTCTCCATATCAACGTGAAGCTTTTCTATTTCTTCACCAGTCTTTTGAGCTTCTCTGGTGCGACTTCTCAGCTCAAGCTCAATTCTACAGATATCAACTTTTAACCTATTGATTGTCTCATCTTTATCCACGGTGGAGGATTGCAACTCCTCTACATTAGCCTGAAGTTTCTCCAATGCTTCGTTGGCCTGGTCTACTGCTATCTGCTTGCTCTTAAGAAGACATGTGTAGTCGCTCTCCATCTTCTTGAGCTGATGCCACACAAAATCCTTTTCAGCCAGCAATGCAGAAACCTCCGCTTCTTTTGTAGAACTAAGCTTTTTGTAGGCCAGCTTCCATTTCCTCAACTCTCTCAAACCGGAAGAGTTATTTTCCTCTTCTTTCCTGTCGCTTGCGGCAGCAGAATCACAACACTCCCTCACTCCAGTATCAGTTTCATTGCTCTTTTCCTCTTCTAGCTTGTCCTACGAAAGGAACATGGATCACATTAGTCAAGCTCAAGGGTACTTGGAGGTTTTGCTTATGGAGACTAAGAAAGAGTGCAAAGATACCTTCAACAGTGAAATTTCACAACTCAAGCTTTCAACACATTCGCAGAAATCTTGCAAATCGTTATCTGCATCCTCTATTTTCACATGAAACAAAGGAAAAAGGGGTTATAAGACGGATCAACAGCTAAAACCAAAACCTTAATGTACCAAACTAGCTAATAGTAACGAACGGCAGCAGCACAGACGGCATGTGTTGAATATTCTGGACTTCAAATCACAACGTATGTGTTGAAAACATAGATTTCATTTAGAAAGCGCAGAAGAAAACCAAAAGTAGAAACTTCCTTGAGAACATTTAGAAGACGCCACCCACGGATAAACCATAAAGAACATCAAATCGCAAATAGAACAGAAACTTAGATGCGGCGATCCCCAACCGGCTAGCTCCTTGTAGCAGGAGGCCTCCCTCTGCTTCAGCGCGACCATGACACCCAGCTTCGCTTCCTCCACCCTCTTCGCCATCTCCTCCTCCTTCCTCATCTATAAAGGGTCCGCCAAAAAATAAGAACAAAAAAAAGACGGCCCAAAATCAGAGAAACCCAAACAAAGTCTGGGGTTAGGGATCTCCCATCCCCCCCACCCCCACCCAACTCACCCGGGAGATCTGGGACTCGAGGATGCGGGTCTTGGACGACCACCGGTCGTGCTGGAGGTGGACGTAGTCCTGGAGGAACTCGCGGTCGCCGGCTAGGGTTTCCACCTGGCGCTGCCGCTGCCGCAGCATCTCCAGCAACGAACCGAAGATGCGCTGCCACTGGCGCCGCTCAGGTGGCGCTGCCGCCGCCGCCGATGGAGGGTTGGGGTGAGAGGGGGGACGTCCCTCGGCGTGCATCTGGCTGCTCGGAGTGCAGAGATCGCAGAGAGACGTTCGGAAGCGCAGAGAGAGAGAGATTGGGACCGTTGGACGCCCTTATTATTCCTTTTCCCACCTTTTTCTTTTTTCTCCTTTCAAACGTCAAAAGTGCCGTTTGGTGCCATGATGTGACCGTCCTATGTTCGACAACGGCAACCGAGTCGGGGGTGCAACCGTGTAACGGTGGGGGGGGGGGGGGTGGGCTATGCGATACAATTTTAATAATCTTACATTAGAAGTGAGTAAATGATGTATCAAATTTAATACATGTGCACACTTATATTAAAAATGATACCACCTAGATTGTGAGTGTCCAAAAGTAATATATCTCCATTTTCACTTTTAATTTTATTATTTTCATTCGATTGCCATTCTTCTTCCCCCTTCCATATCAATATCAATATTGATATTCAACAATCTAAAAAGGTCAATATCAAAATTAATACTCCAACCGAACTAAGATGAACAAATCTTTTTAAATCTATTGCATGATTAATGTCAAAAAAATAAAAAAATAGATATGAAATCTAACTCACTCATATATATGTGCATTGGTAGTAGTTTTATTGGGTTTGAATATATCCATTCGGATCCGGACTGCTTACCGCCTTAATATCAAATACAGTTTGGGTGGGGGTGGAGTACTGATTGAGACCCTCTACTCCATCTTGTAGCATCATCTTGTACTCGAATTTAGCTTAATTAAGTATTTATATTATTTCTTATTTTTTAGAGATTTGATTTCCACGAGAAGAGAAAATATCCAAACAGATAAAAAGAGTTGAGATTTGAGAGGAACATAAGTCAACGTTTGGTTGGGCTTTTATCCCCTGAGATTTTTTTTTAAAATTCTGACAGAGGACGTGATTTTGAATAAAAAAATAAAAGAGAATAATTACATTTGTCTTGAATAGGTGAAGCGGGTGAGAGGAAAAAATAAATGACCTAAATACCCTTGGAACATTGTTCGAGAATTTTGCCCAACACTGTTTATTTTATCACATCACGGTAGTTTCTACGGTGTTCTGTCGATTTGACGAAGAAAATGAAGAATACGATGCGGCGTGTGACCGACGATGGCAACAGAGAGGATGACAACGGCGAACGGCGGGGTGGGGTGGGGGTGAGGACAACGACGGGATGGGGTGAGGTGGGGGCGATGGCGGGGTGGGTGGGCGGGCGGGCGGCCGCCTTCTCTTGCAACGATCGGAGAGGAAGAAGACGATGTAACAACACGTGAGTTGGGAGAACGACAATGGCGTGGGCGGTGAACTTGGTGAGCATAGGGGTAAAAGAGATATTTACTTTTAAAATCTCCCACGGTCCCTCCGAAAACTTCTCTTTTTAGAGAACTTTTTAAGATTCGAGTCTCCGACCTCCGATGAGTCTACAATCTCTGACTTCAAAAATTTTTCATAATGTGCAAGTTGACGTCTCTATGTAACATTTGGTTGGCCGGTGATTCGAACGTAATCCCCCCACCGTCCGAACCAAACGCTGCCAAATAGTATAGAAAAAGTAGAGCGGAAGATTCCCGTTCCATTGGGATACGTCTGTAGATATCTTTTTATCTGCTTTAGTTAGTTGAGACTAACTTTTGCTTTTTAAAACACAAGTGTTCATTTGAGATTGTTCAAGTCACCGTCTGCGAATGGCCTGCCTCCACCCTATCCCCATCATCGGATCACAACCAAACGTGCCGTTCAAATGTGATCATGTCAAGGGCAATGGCACCACTCAACAATGCATGCTATGTAATAGCAACAGTGATGCCCTAGGAAGGGTGGTGGCCCTCGTCGAGGAGGCAAAAACAAATTCTAAAAGTTTTTTTTTTGGGTCAAATTTATGATATACTCGTCACATTTTCCAAAATTAAGGGACAAATGCAAGATCTCTTTTCTATGGCATAGTTTTATAGAGTCTGATGGTGGGAACTGGGAAGGGATAAGAACATGATAGCGTCACCGGTCGAAAAAAGAGATTCGAAATCTTAGGAGGGGGGCAACTGGACAAGACCGTTTTCTTGGTCTGAAAGGTTTGCCTTCCATACTTTGATTGATAGCGACTGAAGGGTGAAGGGTGAAGGGTGAAGGGTGAGAATATGCCCCCATCACCTCCCTCGGCTCTGCGCCGATTGAGTGGCCTGTGAATAATCTAAGACCCTGTGAATACACTTTAAAAAAAAACAAAAATGAAATGTAAAATCTGGTTACATGCATCTTTTGTACGAACAGGTGAAGCAGTTGCACGAACGTCATAAAACAACGACAAAAAACGATAATATGCCAATTTTTTTCCTATAAATGGCAAGGATGTCACAGCTCACAGGCACCTACCTAAACCAAAATTTTGCTCCAACGAGGGTAAGCCCGCAACCAGTCCACTGTAAAAACGTATACATAAACATGAACCTACCCGGTTCAATTGAAGCCCATTCAAGAGACGTTTGTTTACCTGTGGGACACTTCTCACAATACACGTCAGGCACTCAAACTTCGACACATACATGGCTTACACATTTCCATCTGTTAGCGCAAAACTTTTGTTACCGGGAACACAAACCTAGCAAGCATAAGTTGCTCCACTAAGCCTCTTCTCTGCTCTAGGATTAACAACAATCCTTGACCGGCAGTAGGGGCAGTCCCCGCAGGTCCGCACCCAAGGGCTCAAACATTCAGGATGGAATCGATGGCCACAGGCTAGCCGGATCAACGGCTCACCTTCCCAGAATTTATCGAGACATATAGAGCATTCAAGTGAAGCCTTTGATGCTACACTGCTGCCTCCCGGATCTTTGAAAGCTTCGCGTGGCAACGTGTTGATAGCTTCCCATGAAAGGCCCGGGGGCTTCTTCTCCTTCCGGTCGGGAAATGACGGCGTTCGCTCCGCTCGGGAAGTCGAGTCAAAAAATGAATGCCCTGGATCTAGACTTTCCACTGCATCAGTTTCCCACTCACCCAAATCTACGATCCTGATGTCGTCACTCGCAACAAGCTCGTCCCAAGATATACCAGAACTTGATGTGTTTTGCCTTAGAAGGAACCAGTGTTTTAAGGTGGGGGAGATATGGATCATGATTTTGTCGCAAGTAAAACATTGCGTGAAGTCTGATAAACAGAGAGATAGAGATGTCTTACCTACTTCCCGTTAGAGAGATCCCTCTCAGTCTCTCAAGAAGCCTTGCCCTTGCCTGGAGTACAGCACCTGGAAGACGTTCATTTGTAGCTAGTCTCAACCCATTGTTTCTGCTGGAAATTTCGCTGTTGCTGTTGCTGCCCAAGCTAGATTCACTTGTTCCAAAGTCCTGTGAAACGATACCTTGTTCCTTGTAAAACCAACATAAAAGAAGTTTTTTTTTTCAGGGGAAAAACCTAGATGACAGGTTTCTTGGTCTATCTGCACAAAGAACTCACTGCCTGTGTGCACTTTTATAAGGAAAATCCGACACTATGTGTGAACCATAAATTCTACATATTAGCAACATTTCTACCAGAAGACGGATGTCCCATGTACAATTGGAGAATGATGAAGCCAAAGCAAACTTATCACTAGTTACTGCTCGTTGCCAATGGAAACTCAAAAAAAGAAATACTCTATGGTGATTAAAAGTTCATATATAATGATGCTCTCCCTTGAAGATAATTTACAAACAGATATGATAGATCACATGACCCATGGACAAATAGGCAAGTGGGTTAAAACAAGCAAAGGTACATAGCGTAACCGGCAGAGGTGAACAAATAATAACCATCTCTCACAGTGTTTACAGCCTTTTCCCCTTCATTCCTAACTCATCAGAAAGATAACAACTATGGATGGATAGAAAGCATACATGCTCATTCATTCCAAGGTTTGCAGTTCTCAACATCGTGTAGGGATATCAGTAGGTTAGATCCAGCAGGAGATATGCTATATTTTATCCACATCCTGTAGGAAGCATGGTAGGCAGAATCGCCCGGGATCGGATCAGATCGCCCGATCCGATCGGATTTTGGGCGAAACGATCCGATCTTGATCCCATGTGAACCGATCCATGCCCGGGATCGGCCGGATCGGCCGATCCCAAGCCGATCCCAGGCTGATTCTGAAATTTCTGAAAAGAAAACTTGTTGCCCATTCATCTTCTGCAAACCAATTATCATCCAATGAGCTCAGTACTGATGATTTAGATGACATTGCTGAAGATAGCTCTTTGAAAGGAAATTCATACTCCAGCTTGGTAAGAAGTGATGGAAAACCAGCTTTATAAATAACAATGTATTAGAAACATTCATTATGATTTCTAACATACCAAGAGTCCAACGCAGCATGATAAATTGATGATAACCAACAAGAAGAACAAGCAAAGGCCCTAAAAAAATTGTGAATATGAAACCAGCATAAAACCAGCCATAAGCAACAGGAACACATCATAAAATGCCTATCAAAGATTATGCTGATGAAGCATGTCATTCTTTTGCAAGGTGACAAAGACTAAAGTACCGAATAACTTTGTGCTAACACTTGAGTCCAGTAAGAAGGAAAGATCATCAGAACATTATTATCAATGTAACTAAACCTTTGACACAATGAGCATGTCATAAGAGCCATGGCCATAACAGAAGAACTCAATGTAACTAAACCTTTTAGAAACTTATATCCCTAGCCGAGTCAGCTGGCCTGACTCGGCCGGGATCGGCCGATCCCACCGACCCGGATCGGTTTGGGACCGGGCGATCCGATCCCGATCCCCGATTCCGCCTTCCTTGGTAGGAAGTGCTTCTTCATATCCCTTCCACTGGATATTATCCATTAACTGCATCCATGAAAATAGGAGCATTGAGTAAGGTTCTTATATCAGTTATGGATACTCCAAGATTTCACCTTCGACTTAGCCTTCCTGGAGTCAGTGGTCATCAACATGTCGACCAGTCTTTCCAAATGTTCTTCTTTTGTAGAGATGCGCAGCTCTTGGTAGAGGAGACTAGCTGATCATTGCTAGTCATTTCAGAAAAGATGTGCAGCTCTGATGCGGAGCAAAATCTGAAACGTCGAGCACTGGCGCACAATTGTGTCGTTTTCACGGAAAACGCAATCGGAGTCACAAACAAGTATTTTATTATGTATATTTTTTGTCTTTATTTGAGTCTAATGTTGTAGTCTTCGATTTCCTAAGTTTCAATTTTAGAGTTGTACGGGGCTCATTGGTAGGCAATTTAATGACTTTTTCGGTTTTTTCTGTATTTTTGTGCGATTTTTGTACTATTTTCTTAAGTAGGAGAGTATTTTAGTCTTTAGGGAGTCATGATAGAATTAGAGTTAACTTAACCACAATAAAAGGTCGTGTAATCCTCTTGTTTAGTTATTGAAGAATTATGATTGCGATTTTGGGAGATTTTCCCCCCTTCTTTGCGAGAGAGATGAGTGAGCCTTGAGAAGAGGCGCCCCGAGGTGGTCCCTGCGAGAGGGAGGGTGAGAGGCCCACACCCCCACCTCCCTATCCCCCCTCCCCTGACCCTCTTCTCCCACCCTCCGTCCTCTTCTTCTGTTCATCTTCTGCAAACCCAGCTCCATCGCCACTTCTTCTCCTTCCTCCTCCATCCTCCCGCAGCCCCTGCCAACCCTAGCCCCAGTAGGGCCCCACCGTGAGTCCCGCACACCGTCCCACCCAGCCCCGCCGTCGTGTCTCATCTCCCTCTGAGACCACACCGGCGCCTCCTCGCCGGCCCTTCACTGGCACCCCAGCCCCATCGCACCGGCCACACAGGCCTCCTCCCCGACCTCCTCGACCACCAGACTGCCCCACAGAGTCTGCTCCCCCCCCTTCACAGGGCCACGGCCCTGCCTCTGCAACCACCCCTTCCCGCAGGACATCACCCGCCGCACCCTGCCACCTCCCTTCCCTATCGTCGTCGTCTTCTCTCTCTCCCTGCGTACAGCAGCAGGCGGAGCAGCAGCAACCCTGCGCCCAGCTCCCACTCTCTCCCGTCTCTCTCTCTCTCTCTTTCTGTGTGTGTTCACAGGGACCAAAAGCACTTTGCCAGCACAGGAGCCAACGCCACCGGCTGAACCATATGACCGCCCGTCCTCAGCAGGCGCCCGCTCACGGGCCACAGCCCATACAGCCTGGACCATCGCGCACACATTTTCTCACAGCAAGTAAACTCGGCCCAATAGAGGCTAAACAGCACCCCAAAGGAAAGGCTCAACTTGGCCCATCAAGGATCCATCGTCTTCATTCCGCATCAAGCTCACTGGCGATTCCCCTGTTGTGTCACACGTTTAGATTTTAGAAACCCATGGAGACCATTTATAAGATAAGGAATAGCGTCCAAACATGACAAGAAGAGACCTGGTCATAGACCCCATGTTAGTAACAAGGCCTCAACAGATGAGCTTCAGCTATTACCATGACATTTCAAAGTTTCAAACACAGTTCAACATAAGCCAGCACATGACCTGGACTTACTAGCCTTTATCATAGGTCCACAGTCGAACACCAAAATCTAGCAACCACCAAAATTTATTGTATTCCAGAATACCAGTTAAAGACTTACCATGGCAACAAATTCAATATTTGATTCAAAGCATCAAACATGGCGATAATTTAGAAACGGTTATTCAAATAGGAGGCCCAGCCATGGTCCTGTGTTGACCTACTTATTGCTTTTATGTTATACCCAAATTTTCGTTATCATTTCAATTTTCCTAAGATCCCTTCTTTACTTTATCGATTCTTTATCTTTTTTATGGATAATATATATTATCCGTGTAGGAGTGGGGATGTTTTCTGACCAGCAGTCATGTGCACGATGTCGATCATCCACAAATGGCATAAATTTGGTCAAGAGAGCCATGGACAGGAGAGGGTCTGTAAGAAGTCTCGCTGCACCAGTAAATGGGTGCAGAAAACTATCATTATTGGTTGCAGTTTAAGCTCATGCAACCAAGGAAAAACCATGAAAGGTTCCCCAGACTCTGAAAAACCTCTAGACAAAGATGAAGAAATGCATAGGCAGGAGTTACCGAGCATATTTATATTGAATATTGGCTTTCAGAATGTTCTTTGATTCATCAGGTGTCTTATTACAGTTTTGGACACATGCAACTCGGTGTCATTTGGTTTGTGGGATTGCGCTTTAGTTCACTTCTTGGTTGATGGATGTCTTGGGGGAAAACAAACAACACATGCAGCAACTAGCAAGTACTTCATTCTAATGATGAGACAAAGGCATGGGAGTGTTTCCACATCGTTTTCAACTCCTACTTTTGTTCTGTTTGTAATTCCCTATCTGGACTCGAGTGGCATCTAAGCCATGTACTTGCAAGAGTTCAAGTGTAGTTCTCACAAAAACATAGATTTTTTACCCATGATTACCTTGATTAGGTTTCCAATTCTTCATTTAGTATCACCATTTAGAGTGAGCTATCATTCATCCGACATCAACGAAAACGTAGGGGGAAGACATCCATAACTGAGGCTTTTCTTCCCTGACAAAAGTATATTTGTCACCTGCAATTCTCTCAGGGAGGGGGGGGGGGATTTGTCAATCAGAAACTGCATTTTGCAGACAAGTCCATGAGAGATTAGAGGGAAGTCAACAAACTGTAGCCAAGTATCTTTAAAAAAATTCTAATAAGTCAATTTTCTTCCCAATAGCTACCTTGAGATAAGTAGATTTCCAGACTAAAAAAACTACACTTAAAGGAGATAACAGCCAAACAACGGGTGCATGGCAGAAACGAAAACTGCATCCAATCATCACTACTCTTATCCTACTAGTTCATGTCAGCTCCTTTTTAGTCTCTCTCAGCTGTCAATCTTGCATGCACCTCTTCTTCTTTGATCACCAAGCAATCACTCTTCACTCTCTCTCTCTCTCTCTCAAGGTCCATTTTCCTGTTCATCCTTTTCAATTATGTTTATTATTCTCAACAATTTGTTCTCTCATGGATCTGCAAAGTGATCAAGAATATTTCTGCCGCCAAAACTTCCAACAAACTTTTACATCGCCTAAGGCTTCTAAGCAGTAAAAGTTTAGAGTCTATTTGTTAATACTTATCAATCTACCCAAGTTAAACCAGCCTAACAAAAGTTGGCTATGAACCACACATGGAGAAGAAGTCAAGCCCATACGCTCTACTTCAGATTATACTTACATCAACCACATCCACTGCAGTGACCTGTATTTTGAGAAAAAGGGGAAGGGGGCAAAGAATGTGGCAAAACTGAGTCAACATAGTAGTTCTCAAGTTTAGTAATTTATGTGAAAGAAAATGAGCCTAACCATTGATACAATGGGACTACCATCCCTACCAATGCTTTTGGTTCCCTTGATTTCTTAACCTTATATCTGCAACAACAAAAAAGTGAAGCCTCATTTATCCCGGAAACTCAGAAACAAATTGATGGTTATGATTAAAACCCAACACGACCACGATGAACTTGCGCCACTATCTTCTATCAGGCTTGCTTTCATCCCATATCCAACACCAGCTCCCACCCAAAGCTCTACATTAACATTCCAACATTTGGCTGCCCCAATTTGTAAATAATAAGCATGCTACACCCTTTGTGTTCCCAGACGTCTCAAACCAGAGAAACCAGAGTTTATTCTGCTCCTCCAGAGACAAGTGCTAGATTGCCTAGCTCAAGAGCAGTTTAGGTAGTGAGATCATCACCATCGGCAGCTGCCTGCCCTTAGATCCCTACCACTAGTTCCATCACAAAGGTTGTCACCCTCCTCTCACACCTCGCCCTGCCGGGGACTTTGACCAACAACTTGAATAACTGAACTATACCATTCGGAATTCCATTTAATTCTGGATCCCTACTGAACTTCTGGATACATTTAGTAGTAAGTAGTGAACATAATGAGTTACGTCCTCCTCGTTGACGATAACGAAAAAGGAAAAACATTTATTCAAAAGATCCAAAATACAGTGAAAACTAGCAAGCATGCGTAATGCTCCTCAAGAAAAATTTAAGAAACGATTGTTCGGATGGTGTAGAAACTAAAATTTATAAGCTATGTAATCTATGAGATCTCTGTCAAGCACCGACTTAAAAAAGGTAATCAGCTGACGACTAAGTATTAGCTCATAAGAAGCCCTGGACTTCCAGCAAAACTAGGTTCTTCTAGTATATGTATATCCATATCATCTAAACATTAATATTAACTAAAAAGATCACCAGCACACACGCGGCAAGTAGGCATGCAAACACAATACCCCATGCTTCAACCTAAATTCCAACTGAACTGCTGCCAGAAGCCACGAGCCGACCACAACCCAATCCCCCCCACAAAGAAGGATCCCAAACCACAAAGAAGAAACCCGAGACATCTGAAGGGACTCCGGAGAGCGATTACCGTCTGGAGGGCGCCGCGATCGCAGAGATACCTGCCGCCATGGGCGCCTCCGCCGTGGGAAAACTGCCGGGGGGGTCCACAATCGTGATAGTGGAGCCGGTGGCGGTGCTGGCGGCGGGGAAGCCGATGGTGGTGCTCCCGGTCCCTATCCCGCTCGCGATCGCCGTCTACGTCGGCGGGGGCCGGCCGGAGCGCCGGCTCCGGGCTCCGGAGAGGGCGAAACCTCCGGGAGTAAAAGAGCTCCGAGGCGCTCGTCATGCACAACCCCCGGCAGCTGCGGCGGTAGAAGAAGAGGGAGATCCACCGGTGGCAGCGCAGCAGGAGGTTTCCGCGGGATGGTGTTGTTGGCGGGGGTTTGCAAGGCCGCGGCCTCCCCTGGGAGGAGATGGCGTGGTGGCGAAGTGTGCAAGTTCCGCGGTGGAGGTGGACCGGTGGTGGCGTGGGTGGGTTGGGGGACGAAGGAAGCCCCGCCTCTGGTTGGGGTCTGGGAAGAAACGACGGAGGGTCGTTAAAAAGGCGAGAGGTTTCGAATAAAAAAAAATCTTTATAATTAATTTTAGTCCCTATCATATTTCACAAATATAAAATAGTCTTATAATACATATAATTCTTTATAACTCGTTAGGGCGTCTTGCAATGGAGTTACCCCTCGATTAGTCGGCATCGATTAATCGGTGGGTCTCGTCTTCGCTCTCTCTCCTCCTCACAGAAATTCGGTAATCGACCTCAATTACCGTAATCGACCTTTCGAGATCAATTACGGCACCTCCTTATTCGGTTATCAAATACGTCCTTAAAGTCTCATATTATTTAATAAAACATCTTTATTATTACGAAAAAACTTCTCATATACTTAACCAAAAATCTCTAAAAAATCATTCTACGAATAAATATTTAATTATGAGATTTTATACACAAATATCTAGATTAGATGTTATAATTCGTAAATATGAAAGATCATACCGGCGACGACTAAAAAACCAAAAATAATGGACCAGAGGGCACAATCACTCGCGGGTACGAGATTACGGGGCGGTGCGGACAAACAACGAAACCCACGGCGCAGCTGCGCTCGAGTGAGGGCGCGGTATACGGCACGGATAAGGCTTGGGTATCTATCCATTGTGGGATAATTGTCCGTATACAGAGGAATTTTTGCTTATGTTTACATAAAAATAATGTATTATTGCACTAATTAGTGTGGAAATTGTGAACATCCTGCAACCCCAGTTAGACTTTAATTCGAGTTATTTGCATTTATTTGGAATAAATTACGGTACGAAAGATCAAGCACATTTTTGTACTTGTATTTACTTAATGGAGTTATGCTGATTAATATATATTAAAAGTGATAAATAAAGGAATAGTTTTTATTATATTTATTTTATTTAAATAATGGAGATAATATACGTTATGTTTTGATTTTTGTTCATTTGTTTTTATCTTTGATTGAGTTGACCGATTATTGGACCACCCGGACTCACATCCCGCGAAGATTAAACGTGAGTCGGGTAAGCCCCCCTCTCGGGGGTCGATCTCGAGTCCCTCCAATAAAAAGAGGATCTTTCTCACCGAATCACTCGGGATCCTCTGTTCACACTTCCCACTGCAGTAACAAAAAGGATACAATTAGCTTTTCTGATATCGATATTCCTTTAATATTAACTCATTATTTTAGCTCTAGTTTTAATATGGTATCAAATGTTCACCTCATTTGCAAATTTATCTATGTTTTCATAGCCTATTTTTCTACCCAAACAAAATTAAGATAAGAATCGGATTATTTATCAAACAAAAGAATTATACCTGCTATTAATGGGCATAAGAATGAATGTGATACATGATTTATGCTACCTGAAAATAATTTACGCTGAAATTATATGTACTTTTGTACCCTTTTTTTTCAATAGGTAATATTTTTAACATGAAAAATATAACCTCTCCCCTTTGTACCCTTCTTTTAGGTAATTTTTTAACGTGAAAAAATAACCTCTCCCCTTTGTACCCTTATTTTTTTTTCAATAGGTAATTTTTTTTAACATAAAAAATATAACTTCTCTCCTTTCAGACGAACCAACTGTGATAGGCAGATGATTTAAGTCTGTACCCTGATTATGTTTACGTCGTTACACTTTGAATTAGATGGAACTGTGGAAAGGTATTAACCGATAGAATGCTCGTGGAGTCTGTTTATTATTATAAAATAATATAAAATATCACATTTAATAATATGATAGAGTCATGAAATGTGCTATTTTATATTATTTTATAATATTTTAAGTCCAATCAAATAACCCATTGGAGAAGTCAATATGATCTGCACAGAGGAAAACCTAGTGCCACGAGAACATTCTTAACATTCACAAGTTATCGAACGACTATTGTCGGATTAAGTGGAAGCCAGATTACCGCGAAGACAAATGTATAATATTTTCAACCACACAAGAAGATTGAGTAGGAAACAATATTATATAATGTAATTATTTTTGTGATTAGTAGTATTAGGAGTATATGCGTAGATAACCGCCAAGGAAACGATTCCATCTGAAAGAATAGAAAAGCGTTGTGAATGTGTGACACGAAAGAATTTGATTTGTTATACACTCGAGACATTTACATAATTTTAAATGTGTAATAATTTTTTTAAAAAAATAAGATGAGGTGGAGCCGTGGAGGTATATTTATCCGTACACCTCAACTCTTTATTAAATAGTTTAAAAAATAAAAAAAATAAAGAATGATTCCTGTAGCGGCAGGAAAACGGTTCCTAGGTCACATACCACCTTCTATATTTATTTGTTGGGGAAGTCACCTCGCGCCCGTGGAGCCCTACACACACCAAGAAATCAGAAGGACGTCAGAAGGAGTCCCGGGTGTTATCCCAGGGGACAACCCTTCGATGCTTAAGTCAGCAAGGGATTAATGAGCAATAGAGAAGAGTTAGATGGGAGAGAAGTAGAGGCCGTAGTAGATGATCCGAGAGGCGTGTAGGTCCTCTGCACGCGTGCTCACTGCTCCCAGTGGGCTCTCGGAGAGTGTTCGCTGGGTGGTAAGGTCGTGCAGGAGGAAGTGGCTCTCTGGACGTAGCGGATGGCCTCTCTATCGTAATTGTAGGTCGGGTCGCTCTCTTCTTGGTAGGAAGCTCTGGTGGCGGAAGTATCCACTGTATCTCCTCTTGCGTAGTAGTATGGGGTTTAGTAGAAGAATCTACCGTGCTCTCCTCTTCTATCGATGTCCCTTTTATATGGGTTGTCCTGGAGCGAGGGGCCTCATCCCTTGATAGGGAAGGGTCCGTTTAGTAGAGTAACATCCCCCGCTATGTTGGCGGGAGTTTCCCGTTGGAGGGCGATAGCCCCGACACTGGCCTATCCCTGGGCGAGTCTTACGGCATTCATGGCGCGTGCTCGCCCGTTACGGGGTCAAGGCCGACGTCGTGGGGGCAACGGTCGGTCGTCGGAGTGTCCTCCGACGAGAACTGCGCTTGGGCCGGCCTCATCGGCGTCGTGGAATCCGATGGTCTGTTGGGCCGGTCATCCTCTTATTGGGTTGAGCGTGTATGTTCGCCCCTTGTCGGGGACTAGCTTGCTCTCGAGTTTGGGCCGTTTCTGGGTCGAACCATTTTTACCTTCCTCACTTCCCCCCTACTCTTAGTTGCCGAGCACTCGCAGGGGACTGAGAGTAGCCCAAGAGAGGGTTCTTCTGAATGGTGTGATCCGAAGACGATTTCCTCGTACGACGGGAGGTGGTGGCTTCGAGAGCCTGCTTGGCGCGCATGGCACCTCTGGCGGTGGCAGAGGCCACGCTGGCAATGATGACTCCGGGTCTTGTCTTGTTCTGGGGATGTGAGCTCAGAACGGTCATCTGACCTCGGTATCCGTATCGCCGTAGCGGCAGGCGTCCCTTCATCTGGCCCTTAGGGGGCAACCGTTGAACTGTAGTGGGCGGTTTATAAGAAGCGCTGTGGGGCCTTTCGCAAATCATACCCACGTCATGCTGGTCGTCGCATTCCATCGTAGGCGTCTTCCTCCCTTTACCTGGTGAGGATCCTTCTTTCTCCGTTCTTCTTCTCTTTGGTAGCGATGCCTCCACGTAGGAGAGCCCTTAGCATCAAGTCGGTCTGCTGGTTCCCTGTAACGGGTGGACCTTGCTGGGCTTCTTCCAAGCAGGGGCGGCCGGAGCCGCTGGCCTAGTTTTCATTGTGCATGCCTTCTACCAATGAAGCCTTTTGTTGGCCTGGGGGGTTTTGTCCCTCTTCTCTGGCATAGGAGGCTTCTCCGTAGGTACCCTCCCACAGAACAAAAATGGGTACTTGGCGCATGCTCGGAGATTCAGCATGATCGTTGACAAAGGACGATGCCGAAGAAGCGAGTCGCTGGAGTCATATGTCGCCACCGTCAAGCACGTCTTGTCTCTCCTTGTACTTGTATTTGGCCCATGCGAGAGTATTTTGCCAATTTCTGGCAGCTTGTATTTTGACTAAAGAAATGTAAATTCTTTATTCTGAGCCAATATTGTTATGTACCTTTCGTTGGAGTGCTTCTGCGTGCTTTCTGGGCGATCCTCCGTGCTCGCATTCCACAGAGTTCGCGTCCTTCACAGGAACCCTTAGGTTTCCACTTTATTTTCAAGGGGAGCGGTGCTCGCCTTTAGGGAACCCTTAGGTTACCTTCTTATTTTCAAGGGGAGCAGTGCTCGCGCCTCTAGGGAACCCTTAGGTTACCTTCTCGTTTTCAAGGGGAGCGATGCTCACGCCTTTAGGGAACCCTTAGGTTACCTTCTCGTTTTCAAGGGGAGCGGTGCTCGTCTCTAGGGAACCCTTAGGTTACCTTCTCATTTTCAAGGGGAGCGGTGCTCGTCTCTAGGGAACTAAACCGCTCCCCTCTAGGGAACCCTTAGGTTACCTTCTCGTTTTCAAGAGGAGCGGTGCTCGCCTCTAGGGAACCCTTATGTTACCTTCTCATTTTCAAGGGGAGCAGTGCTCGCACCTTTAGGGAACCCTTAGGTTACCTTCTCGTTTTCAAGGGGTTGCGCGTTTAGGGAACCCTTAGGTTACCTTCTCGTTTTCAAGAGGAGCAGTGCTCGCGCCTGTAGGGAACCCGTAGGTTACCTTCTCGTTTTCAAGGGGAGTGGTGCTCGCCTCTAGGGAACCCTTAGGTTACCTTCTCGTTTTCAAGGGGAGCAGTGCTCGCGCCTTTAGGGAACCCTTAGGTTACCTTCTTGTTTTCAAGGGGAGCAGTGCTCGCACCTTTAGGGAACCCTTATGTTACCTTTCGTGGGCAACTTACCTTAGTGGGGTACGGCTGGTGACGTTTCACTGGAAGTAGTTTCTGAGGTTGACGGAGTTCCACGTCCTGGGCACCGCTCTCCCCCCCAGCGTCACTAGCCTGTACGTTCCTTTGCCGAGTGCTTCGGTTACCCGGTACGGGCCCTCCCAGTTCGGTGCGAGTTTTCCTATGGCCCCCCGTGGGTCAGCCACACTTGCTCGCCGTAGAACTAGATCTCCCGGGAAGAAGTGTCGCTCCTTAACCCGGACAATGTAATATTGAGCCAGCTTCTGCTGATATGACGCAAGTTTTACCTGGGCGTTGGTTCTTCCTTCTTCGAGCAAGTCCAGGTTCTCTCGCATTGCCTGGTTGTTCCTGACCTCATCGAAATGTCCCACTCGCAGCGAGGGGTTGGATATTTCCACCAGAATCACTGCCTCAGCTCCGTAAGCGAGGTGAAAAGGCATCTCCCCGGTGGCGGCTCTAGCAGTGGTCCGGTGAGCCCATAGAATGTTGGGGATTGAATCAACCCATGCGTCTCCTGCCTGGTCTAGGCGGGTCTTGATGCCATGAAGTAGAGTACGGTTGGCGTTTTTCACCAACCCGTTGGCTTGGGGATGCCCCACTGAGGTGTAGTGGTTTCAGATCCCCAACTCCGAGCACTTTTCCTGAAAGGCAGTGCTCGCGAACTGTCTGCCGTTGTCGGTAGTAAGAACCCTTGGGGTCCCAAATCGGCAAATGATGCTTCGCATCATGAATTTCCATGCTGCCTCGCTTGTTATCTTCCCCAATGGTTCGACTTCAATCCACTTGGTGAAGTAGTCGATAGCGACTATGAGAAACTTCTTCCTTCCTTGCGCTTCAGGGAAGGGTCCCAGTATGTCGATCCCCCACCGAGCGAATGGGCGGGGCTCCGTCAAGGCGTGGAGCGGCGTCGCTGGTTGGTGGTGCAGGTGGGAATACTTCTAGCATGGGGGGCACCTTCGAACATAGTTGAGGCAATCTTGTTGCAAGGTGGGCCACCAGTACCCTTGTCGGATCAGCGTCCTTGCAAGTGCTCGCCCTCCTACATGGCTCCCGCAGAGTCCTTCATGGACTTCTTGGACGGCCTGGTCGGCTGCCGTGGGGAAGAGGCACTTGAGTAGAGGGGCTGAGAGGGTGATGGGAATCGACACCGAGCCTGTACTTTTTTCTTTTACATTTATGTCCTTTTAGTTTGTGTTTATATCCTTGGGAAAGTATGTACGCAAATGTAAGGCTTTATAAGCCAATGAGTCATTCCCATGGATTGTGTGGGTTTTTGTGCAATTGTGTAGTAGGTCCAGCTAGGGGGCCCTCACCCCTTTCCCATTGGTCCACCTAGACCATGTGGGGCTGGTCAACCATCCTAGGTGGCCATCTAGAAGGTTGGAATGCCAATTGACCACATGGGAGACAAGTGGTTCAATTTGTCCAAGGTAGGCCACCTAATTTTCCAACCCCATTAACCTTGGTCAAGGGGGCGCCTCTGTCCCCTATTATTTTATTATTTTTGGTGTGTTAATCACACTTAATCTCAGCCATCCAATCCCCATCCCTAGATCCAAGGGTGTAGAATGGGTTTGATACATGGCATATAAAAGGTTGTATTTTCCATTTGTTAGCATTAATGAAGAGAAAATTGTTGAAAATCAAGAGTGATTCTTGAGCCCCTCCCCTCTCCCCTGGTGTTCATCTTCTCCAACCTCCAATTCTAGAGTGGTTTCTACCTCCTATCCCCATCCCTCTATCTCCGGTGATCATCTGTGCCGCCGCCGCCGCCGCCGTTCGTGCCGCCTTCGAGCCGCCGTGAATCCGTCTTCGGTTTTCTGTCCTGCTGAACAGAGGTGTCTTCCCGAAATTCTTGATACCAGCCACGGCCTCTTCGTGGTTTGTAATTTTTATGGTGTGTTCCTATCTTCCATCCCATCATCCACAAAACAATTCAGGTCGAAATTCCTTCGTTTGATATTTTTGCAATTTCGGTCTTCAATCACTCCCAGATCTGTCCTGTCTCTGTCTACAATGACAGCAGCTCTGAGTTTCCCATCGCCGACCTTCTTTTTGATTTTTTTTGGGGCTCCAAATTTTACTGGGCGTTCTGTCCATCATCCCCTACATCCACCATTTTTCTTGATTTTTGATCCGCCATCTATCCATTTTTCAAAATTCGTGTTCTATCTCTGCTACAGTGTTTTCAGCTAATTCCCAGATCCGACCACCTTCCAGTTAATAAATCAGAACAGATCACAGCCACCTCCAAACCCTTCATAAAAAATAGTTCCGATTTCCTAGCTTGATTTCTACAACTTTTCTGAAGACCATCACTTCAGATTCTGACGTTCACATATCAGTCAAAGGCAGTTCTCAGACAAGTTCTCTGCAGATCTGAGAGTCCGGTCACTGTGCAACAGAAACTCAAAAATTCATTAAAGCTAAGATCCGTGCAGATCCAGGTCTGATCTCTAGGCCTAGGTTGAAGTATTTGAAGAGAGCTTTCTAACGGCGTCAGTTTCGTGTCGATCCGACATCAGGGCTGATCGTAGCGTCCATTCTCGCCGGAGCGCGCGCTGAAAACCAGAAGCTGCAGATCCGTGGCCAGGTCATTCCGACCGGTGCCGAACGGAGCCGCCTGGCCTCCGGCCGGCGAACCAGCGTGCCGCCAGCCCAGGGAACACTTCCACAAGTGTCCCCACCACAGTGGTGACACCGGGTCCCGCACGGTCCCTCCGGACAGCACATGGGCCCCACCGTCACGTGTTCGGGTGCTGCCGAATCAACGCGAGAAGCCGCCCGTCAACCCGAATTCGGTCCTCCCGAACCCCATTGTGTAGCCCTTTACCTCCCTGCGTGGAGTGGGCAGCGACGTGTATTGCTGTAATATTATGTATTATTGTTCCGGGAGTACGAGTTTCGACCGGGTCCGTCTTCCCCACGCCGAGCGCGTGGAGGTATCGTTCTCGCTCCCTACACTCGGCATTTGCTTATTTTCATATATACTTGTTTATGCCACTGCTAGAGAGCATGTTCCAGGATCGTAGCTCACTTTATATTTATATCACCGCTGCTGCGAGAGAGAGCGTTACCGTCCCGTGACCCGATCCGGACACGAAAGTGTGAATTGACCACCCTAGCTCTAGCCGGTTTCTCAACCGTGCACGTCTGACGCTTCCCTCGTTAAGGGACGATCGTGAGCTTGTCGTGTCCGTGGTCTCGTCCCGCATCAATTTGATATCAGAGCGAGTTTGAGTCTAGGGTGTCCAAAAAAAAAAAAAGAGTGTCATTTAAGTCTAAGTGTCTAAGTCGGTCTTAGGAGTTACATTTACATACCATTAGTCGGTATATAAAAAGGTGTTGTCCGAACGTTAGGCTACGCCTATCGGGAAGGTCGCACACTTGCGCGAGTGATCTTCGGATCGATTAACTCCGCCCCGTACCGAGTCTTGGTGTCTTGTCCTTAGTGTGCATGCATCCCAACCTTGCATAGTCGGTCTAGTGTCATGTCCAAATGGCCTTTCATATCCATTCCTAGGGATCCATTCCCGTATTTTGGCAACTGTGGCCAACCCATGCCGACCCGTCCAAGGCGATAGGTCCGTGTCCGAGTACATTTGGGACTATGATAAGTACCTGATGGAATATGGAGTTGGAGAGGATAGCATCACGATTGCCTTTGAGTTCCGGAGAGGTTTGCGGTTTCACTTCCAACTTGAATGTCTTGTCCGCGACGCGTTCTCGCTGGCGCAATCTTATAAGGTCGCTCTAGAGGTCGAGCCCTTTGAGTCTCATTTTTCTCGCTCTAGAGGTCAAACCCTTTGGCAAGCATCTACCTCCCAACCGAGTCCCGAGCCGATCGGACTACCTAACCCAATTCCTTCACTACCCGAGAGTGCTCCATTGTCACCCTCACCTTCCGATCTTAATTCGGAACCCTCTCATTTGGAGCCACCCAAGCCCGAGCCACCCGTGTTTCTAACGGGTACGCTTTTCATCGCCGAGCCACTTCTTAGTTGGCTCAAGGATGGCTTGGTCCCACATCCCTTCCCATCCATGGACCCCACCTTACCTTTAGTGCTGGTCAACTCATTCCATACCACATTTCGATCTAGTCACCATGTTGACACGTTGGACGATCTTGTCATGGGATTAGATTCACAATGGAAGTTGACGTATTTATTGGCCCGAGGCTTCGACCAACCCACTAGTCGTAGCTTCACCCATCCGGCCTTCGGGTCCATTACCTCCGAGTGCACCGTGGGTTGTGTCACCACGGAGGTTCTTCTACTTCTCCCGCTACCGGACGAGCCCGAATTCCTACCCTTTTGTCCGAGGGAGGAATCATACTTCTTGCCTACGATCCCCGTCCCACCCGTCACAATTCAAGAAGGTGACTATCCACACCTTCAAAACTTCTACACGTGGGACCGTGACTTGTGGGAACCCACCACAAGGGGTCATACCTTCTTTGATCCCTTTGACCCATTCCCTAGTGGATCCTTAGACCCTTCATATTCCCTTCACTTCTTCGGGGAAGTCCACCTTCATACCCCTTTCCTACGGGTCGGGTCCTCCATACCCACCAAGCCCGTCCACGATACACCTACACCCGGCTCTTCCACACCCGGCTTTCCTAGCCCACTCAAGTCTCCTAAATCTAAAGGGCCGTCCATGCATGACTGGGTCATACTTGGACATTTAGGTGTACCCCATGCCACCCATCTCCGGTTACGTCAAATGCATGTATGGCACATATTCGGGTGTCCTGGTCCGCCGTCATCCATGTACGGGTCTGACTAACACTAGTTTTGTCTAGAGTCATGCATGAGTCCGTTTCTTATTTGTGTTGTTTGCATATGTGTGTTAGTGTTTGGTGAGTCTGCATGTGTCTTGTGCAAGCTCGTTGTCGTTCTCTTATGCGTAAGAGGCGAGTGGACTCATTCGATGAGTATGGGATCGGTTCCACATCTATACCCGGATCAGTCACCTATAGGGACTCAGCGGTGATTCCTAGTGAGTCTTCGAGCCTGCTCCCTTCCCTTTTGAGAGTGCCCCACCCGGAGTGTCCACCTCTAGCCCATAGCAGTCCGCGCATATCGAGTATATATGGAATGAGCAGGTGACGATCACTTGGAGTGGAGCGTACCCGCGTTACTTGGCACGGTGACGGATCCGCCGGAGTACTCGAGCATCCCTACTCCTACTCGACGGGGTCGAGTTCCTCCCACCCGGGGAGAGTTGATGGGAATCGACACCGAGCCTGTACTTTTTTATTTTACATTTATGTCCTTTTAGTTTGTGTTTATATCCTTGGGAAAGTATGTACGCAAATGTAAGGCTTTATAAGCCAATGAGTCATTCCCATGGATTGTGTGGGTTTTTATGCAATTGTGTAGTAGGTCCAGCTAGGGGGCCCTCACCCCTTTCCCATTGGTCCACCTAGACCATGTGGGGCTGGTCAACCATCCTAGGTGGCCATCTAGAAGGTTGGAATGCCAATTGACCACATGGGAGACAAGTGGTTCAATTTGTCCAAGGTAGGCCACCTAATTTTCCAACCCCATTAACCTTGGTCAAGGGGGCGCCCCTCTCCCCTATTATTTTATTATTTTTGGTGTGTTAATCACACTTAATCCCAGCCATCCAATCCCCATCCCTAGATCTAAGGGTGTAGAATGGGTTTGATACATGGCATATAAAAGGTTGTATTTTCCATTTGTTAGCATTAATGAAGAGAAAATTGTTGGAAAATCAAGAGTGATTCTTGAGCCCCTCCCCTCTCCCCTGGTGTTCATCTCCTCCAACCTCCAATTCTAGAGTGGTTTCTACCTCCTATCCCCTCCCCTCTATCTCCGGTGATCATCTGTGCCGCCGCCGCCGCCGTTCGTGCCGCCTTCGAGCCGCCGCGAATCCGTCTTCGGTTTTTTGTCCTGCTAGATAGAGGTGTCTTCCCGAAATTCTGATACCAGCCACGGCCTCTTCGTGGTTTGTAATTTTTATGGTGTGTTCCTATCTTCCATCCCATCATCCAAAAAAAAATTCAGGTCGAAAATCCTTCGTTTGATATTTTTGTAATTTCGGTCTTCAATCACTCCCAGATCTGTCCTGTCTCTGTCTACAGTGACAGCAGCTCTGAGTTTCCCATCTCTGACCTTCTTTTTGATTTTTTCTTGGGCTCCAAATTTTACTGGGCGTTCTTTCCATCATCCCCTACATCCACCATTTTTCTTGATTTTTGATCCGCCCTCTATCCATTTTTCAAAATTCGTGTTCTATATCTGCTATAGTGTTTTCAGCTAATTCCCAGATCCGACCACCTTCCAGTTAATAAATCAGAACAGATCACAGCCACCTCCAAACCCTTCATAAAAAATAGTTCCGATTTCCTAGCTTGATTTCCTACAACTTTGCTGAAGACCACCACTTCAGATTCGGACGTTCACATATCGGTCAATGGCAGTTCTCAGACAAGTTCTCTGCAGATCTGAGAGTCCTGTCACTGTACAACAGTAACTCAAAAATTCATTAAAGCCAAGATCCGTGCAGATCTAGGTCTGATCTCTAGGCCTAGATTGAAGTATTTGAAGAGAGCTTTCCAACGGCGCCAATTTCGTGTCGATCCGACATCGGGGCTAATCGCAGCGTCCATTCTCGACGGAGCGCGCGCTGAAAACCAAAAGCTGCAGATCCGTGGCCGGTCATTCCGACCGGTGCCGAACGGAGCCGCCTGGCCTCCGGCCGGTGAACCAGCGTGCCGCCAGCCCAGGGAACACTTCCACAAGTGTCCCCACTATAGTGGTGACATCGGGTCCCCACGGTCCCTCCGGACAGCACGTGGGCCCCACCGTCACGTGTTCGGGTGATGCCGAATCAACGCGAGAAGCCGCCCGTCAACCGAATTCGGTCCTCCCGAACCCCATTGTGTAGCCCTTTACATCCCTGCGTGGAGTGGGCAGCGACGTGTATTGCTGTAATATTGTGTATTATTGTTCCGGGAGTACGAGTTTCAGCCGGGTCCGTCTTCCCCACGCCGAGCGCGTGGAGGTATCGTTCTCGCTCCCTACACTCGGCATTTGCTTATTTTCATATATACTTGTTTATACCACTGCTAGAGAGCATGTTCTAGGATCATAGCTCGCTTTATATTTATATCACCGCTGCTGCGAGAGAGAGCGTTACCGTCCCGTGACCCGATCCGGGCACGAAAGTGTGAATTGACCACCCTAGCTCTAGCCGGTTTCTCAACCGTGCACGTCCGACGCTTCCCTCGTTAAGGGACGATCGCGAGCTTGTCGTGTCCGTGGTCTCGTCCCGCATCAGAGGGACCGGCGGTATAGCTGGCCGTCCACCATGGTGAAGTGAGCCGCTCTTGCCTGCGTGCGCCGAGCTTCGGCATGATCGTTGGGGAGCTGCTGCCGAAGGAGGAAATCGAGAAGAAGATCCATCCAGGAAGGTTCGTAGTCGATGGCATTTACCTGGAGCGCTGGATCGTCTATGCTTGGTGCTGATAGTTCTTTTATCAGGACCGATCTCGAACTGGAAACCGTAGTGGCTGACGCTAGGCGGGAGAGGGCGTCTGCTCGGACGTTCTCCTCGCGTGAGATGTGGACCACTTCAAAGTGGGTGAACTCACTTGCTGCGGCATTGGCCTTCTCTAAGTATTTCATCATGGAGGGGTCGCGGGCTTCGAACTCCCCCCTGACCTGGTTGGTGATGAGCATGGAGTCGTTGTATGCTCGCACGCTTGACGTCCCCAGGTGTTTCGCCATGCGCAACCCAGAGAGGAGCACCTCGTACTCGGCCACATTGTTCGTGGTCGAGAAGTTGAAACGTAGGGCGTACTGTAGCTCCACTCATTCTGGCGAGAGTAAGACCAATCCCGCGCTGCTGCCCGCAGCGCAGGACGATCCGTCGACATATAGTTCTCAGGCGGGCCCCGAGGACTTCTCAGGTGAGTCTTCGGCGGGTAGGGTGCATTCGGCTACGAAGTCCGCGAGAGCCTGGACCTTGATCGCCGTCCTTGGTCGGAACCTGATGTCGAATTCTCCCAACTCGATGGCCCACTTGACCAGTCTTCCGGACGCATCGGGGTTCTGAAGAATTTGTCGGAGAGGCTGATCGGTGAGGACGGTAATCGGGTGCGCCATGAAGTAGGGCTGTAGCTTACGAGTGGCTGTCACCAGTGCTAGGGCGAACTTCTCAGTACGCGAATATCGAATTCCGGTCCTTGTAATGCTCGGCTGAGATAGTAGACCGGCTTCATGACTCCCGTCTCCTCCCGTGTGAGCACATCACTCATGGTGCTGGGCGTTACGGATAGGTACAAGAGCAGATGTTCCCTCCCTTGGGGTTTGGCGAGGACAGGAGGTGTCGTCAGGAAGCACTTCAATTCTTCGAACGCCTGCTCGCACTCATGGTCCCAGTCGATCCATCCCTTCTTCTCCGGCGCCATGTTGGCTTACTTGATCAGCCAGAAGAAGGGTAGACATTGTTCGACGGCTCGAGATAAGAATCGTGCCAGAGCGGCGACACGCCCGGTGAGGCACTATACGTCCCTCACCCGTTTAGGTCGCTCCATCTCCAACACTGCTCTGATCTGATCGGCGTTGGCTTCGATTCCTAGGTGGGTGACGAGGAAACCTAGGAACTTGCCTGACCGCACCCCGAATGCACATTTAGCAGGGTTGAGTTTCATGTTGTACATTCTGAGTGTGGCGAAGGTCTCCACCAAGTCGCGCAAGTGTTCGGCTGCTCGGAGGCTTTTCACGAGCATGTCGTCGATGTAGACCTCCATGTTGCGGCCGATCTGCGAGTCAAACATATGGTTGACTAGGCGTTCATACGTGGCTCCCGCGTTCTTCAGCCCAAACGGCATGCGAGTGTAGCAGTATAAGACGTGGTCGGTGATGAACGCGGTCTTATCTTGGTCGGGCTGGTGCATGCTGATCTGATGGTACCCCGAATAGGCGTCGAGGAAGCTTAGCATTTCGTGCCCGACCGTGGCGTCGACCAACTGGTCGATCAGTGGCATGTGGAAGCTATCTTTGGGCATGGCTTTGTTGAGGTCGGTGTAGTCCACGCACATCCGCCACTTCCCGTTGCTCTTGGGCACCAGGACTACGTTGGCTACCCAATCTGGATACTGGGTAGGCCGGAGCAGCCCTGATCGTATATTTTCTCCCACCTGTTCCCTGATGATGGCTTGTCGCTCGGGGTTGCACCGCCTTCGACGTTGCTGTACCGGGCGGCAGGTGGGGTCCAACCTTAGTTGGTGCGTGATAACCTCCGGGGGAATTCTGGGAAGTTCATCCTCGGACCAAGCGAACACATCCTGATTGGCCGCGAGGAAGTTTGCGTACGCTTGCTTATCGTGCTCGGGCAAGGTAGCGCCAATCTTCAGTGATCTGCTTGGGTTGTCCCCAACCTGGATGAGATATAAATCCTCGGCTGGCGTGCTCGTGCTCGAACTCGGATCTTCAGTCCTCGCCCTCTTTTCTGGAGGCACCTCTTCGGGACGTCGATCGCAGGTGGAGATAAGGTAGCATCTTCTGAACTCCTGTTGATCACCTCGGACTTCCCCTACTCCGCGAGGGGTGGGGAACTTAAGCTTCTGGTGGTAGGAGGAAGGGACACCTCGGAGCGTGCCAAGGATTCCTAGGCCGATGATGGCATTGTACCCTATCATTGCACGGACCATAGTAAAGTCGACGAGGAAGGTTACCTCTTTTGGTGCCGTCTCGAACGTGATCGGGAGCGAGATACGTCCTTCCGGGCGGACAGTCGTGCCGGAGAATCCATACAACGGCGTGTGCAATGGCGCGAGTCGTGACACATTCACACCCACGAGCACAAGACAGTCGTACGCAATAACATCGGGTCCACTTCCATTATCCACCAAGATACGTCGTACAGTACACTGGTTGATGGTGGCAGAAACTACCAGAGCATCAGAATGAGGCGTCGTGACGCCTTCCAGGTCGTCGTCGAAGAAGACTATGGGGTCTCCCGAACGACCCGAGGGAGAGAGTTCTCTTGGGGTACCATCGCCTTGGCCTGCCGCGTTGATGGCTGTCGCGTACCGATGCCTCCTGCTCGCGCTATCGCCCCCCACGGCGGGCCCTCCAGAGATCATCATAATCTCCTTGCCGTTGGGCCGATTGTCGATCGGAGGGGGCATCTTCTGTCGTCTTTCGGCGGCTTTGGCGAGGAACTTGTCGAGGAGTCCTCTGCGGACGAGATCCTCGATAGCATCCTTCAAGTTGATGCAGTCGGCAGTGTCGTGGCCATGGTCCCCGTGGAAATGGCAGTACTTCTTTTTATTCCGCGAGTTAGGATCCGACTTCATCCGCGATGGCCATTTGAGGAATGGCTCCTCGCGGATCTCCATCAGGATCTGGTTGGGCGGGGCCGTCAGGAGCGTATAGTGGCGGTAGCCACCCCTTTTCTTCTCGTAGCGGTTGCGATGGTCCCCGTCGCGTCTCTCCCGCTTTCCTCGACCCTCTCTTAGCTGGTCGACGGCTCTCTTTCGGTCGGACTGGTCAATCCCGGCCGCGCGGCGCAGGGCCGCGGTGTTCTCTTCGCACTGCGCGTGCTTCTGGGCCAGCGCGAGGAGGTCCGGAAGGGTCGTCGGGGCTTCTACTCCGAGCGCGCGCTGGAGGATATGGTCCCGCGTCCCCTGGGTGAGTGCCATGGTGGCGATGCCGACGTCAAGGTGGGGGATCCGGAGAGCCTCCGCGCGGAAGTGGGAGACGAAGTCCCACAATGTTTCTTCTTTTCCCTGCCTGAGAGCGAGCAGGGTCACAGCAGATCTGGCTACCTTTCGGTAGCCCACAAAGTTCTCCTTGAACAGCCTCTTGAGCTGCTGGAAGGAGGAGATTGTCCCGGCCGGTAGGGACTCGAACCACGCCCGAGCGTTCTCCCGAAGAGTCGTAACGAACGCCAAGCATTTCACGGTATCGGAGGCCCGGTGAAACACCAGGTGGGACTCGAAGCCATGCAGGTGGTCGGCCAGGTCGGTGGTGCCGTCGTAGGAGGCAAATAACGGCAACTGGAGCTTTGGCGGGATGGGGGCTTCCATAATCTCCCTGGAGAAGGGAGCATGGAAGTCAAGGTCGTCGTCGATGAGGCCGCGATTCTTGGCGGCCAGGAGGACGTCGTCCAGGTACCGAAACTTATCCTCCATTTCGTCGAACCGTTGGAGCCGGCGGTCCATTTCCAGGTTGGAATGTAGTGGGCTGCATACCTTAGGCGTAGGCACGCTGCGTGACTGTCGGGTCCTTGTGACGAAGGCGTGGGATGCCTCCCGCACCTGCCGAAAGTTTTCTCCCGCCTGGCCTCCTTCGCCCTCCCGTCGTTAGGGTGGGGCGTGCTGGGGCCTTTGGTCCGGAGTTCTCGGCAGAATTCCGCTGGTGGGGACACCGGGTCCACTACTGGGCTCACTACTCGGAGTCGACACCGCAC
Source organism: Amorphophallus konjac (assembly GCA_022559845.1). Lineage (NCBI taxonomy): Eukaryota > Viridiplantae > Streptophyta > Magnoliopsida > Alismatales > Araceae > Amorphophallus > Amorphophallus konjac. The sequence goes on from CM040122.1 coordinate 470,504,308, forward strand.
TACCCCGCCACTGAGCTTATGGCTCGGAGATCCTTCCTGAAGACTCGGCCTACGGCTACGGTGGTATATTGCGTATTGAGCATCTGTATTTGTGTGTATGAATACATGTATCCCTACATGTATTTTTCTTTTCGTCTTATTAGGCTAGTCTAAGTCAAATAAACATGTGTGTACTTTTTATATTTTATTTGATTAAAACCCATAAGTCAATAGTGGGTTGGTGGCCTTTATTTTATTAGGCTAGGATAGATATGCAAATAAGAAAAATAAGGAAGGTATGAATGTAATGGGCATTTCCTATAAATAGGAGACCAATGCTTGTTACGTATGATATGATGAATTGAAAAGAAAGTTTGTTGTACGTGAGAGAGCTCCTCTCTTGTGCTATTCCCTTCCCTCCTTTCTCCCTTGTGAGATTTGAGTGTCGCCCGGTGTGAGACCGTCCGGCGTGAGGCCGAGCTGTGTGAGATAGCAGTTATCCGTTCCCGTCTTGTTCGCGTCCCGGAGTGCCGTCGATCCATTCCCACGTCGCCGCCGCGTCAAATTGGTATCAGAGCCTAACATGGCATCTCCCTCGACCCCGGCATCCCCGTCGTCGGTCTTTCTTTTTCTAGATTGCTAAAAGTGAAAAAAAAAGAAACAACAAAAAAAGAAAGAAAAGAAGTGGAAAGAGATCGGTTGAAGAAATTTTGGAGAAAAAAAATTTTTTAGAAAAAAAAAGGGAAATCTCTCTGTGTTTATGTCTGTTAATCTCTCCCCCCCTTTCTGTTTCTCTCTCTCTCTCTAATCTATCTCTCTCCCCGTTAATCTCTCTTTCTCTCTCTCTCTTAATCTCTCTCTCCCCTCCTCTCTCGGTTTTCCCTCTTTCTGTTACTTTCTCTGTCTCTCTCTCTCTCTCTCCCGCGAACCACTCTCTCCCTATCTCTCTCTCTCCCTCTTTCTGTCTTTCTCTCTCTCTCTGTATCGCACGCGACAGAAGCGCCCACAACCGCCCGACGCCAGTGAGCGGCCCCGCCTGCCCCGCGACTGCCCCGGCACCCCCTGGCCGCTGCCGTCCGCGCCTCCGGCCTCTACAGCCCGAGCCCGAGGCCGCTGCCACCGCGCCCAGTGCACCAGGCCACCGCCGCGCCTCACCTACGCGCCCACCCCGCCGCCCTGTGCGCCAGCTCTCAGCGCGCCCACGCCCAGCGGCCCGCGCCCCCGTTCAATTACCACCTCTGCCACCGGCCGCACCTGCGGCGCCTTCCCCTGCCACCTCCGGCGACGCCACCACAACCTCCGCAGCTCCCTGCACCGCGGCAGCCGGCTAACCTCTCCAGCGCCTGCCCGCCCTCGGACAACCGCCACCTCCGCAACCACCTCCCCTCCGGCCGACCACGCCCCCAAACCGCCGCGTCCAGCGCCTCCCGCCGCTGCGTCCGAGCACCTCTGCGCCCGCGGCTGCCTTACCAGCAGGCAGCCCACGCCACCCGCAACCACCGTTGCTGCTCGTGGCCGCAGGCGCGCCCTCGCCCGCGTCCACCGGTGCTGCCGCTCCCGCCCACAACAGCAGTCACCACCGCACCCTGCTGTCACCTCTGGCTGTCCTCCCATCTCACCCACTGCCACCTCTCACCGCGGACGCCATCACCACCGTGAGCCCCTCCCGGTCGACCTCTGTAGCTCCTCTCCGGCCGTTTACACCGCTGCCAGTCGCCACCCCGTTAACCTCGCGGCAGCCGCCTCCGCCGCCCACCAACCTTCCGCACCTCCGGCCTCCCGTAACCGCACGCCACACACAGCCCAGTCTCTCTAACCCAGCCGACTGCTAACTCCTCTCTCTGCGAGCCCACCTCCAGCCAACCTTGCCCAGACTTCGCGTGAAGCACGCGCTTGTGAAAAAAAAAAGAGTGTGAAAGTTGGAAAGTTGATCTCCCGTGAGTTGGAAAGTTGAAAGGTTTGAAAAAATAAATATAATATAAAAAAAGAGAGAGGATTTGAAAAGTCGACAAAGGAAGGTTGAAGTTTGAAGAAAAAAAATAGAAAAGAGTTCGAAAAAGTCAAAAAAAAAAGGTCAAGTGTTGAAAAAAAAAGTTTGAAAGAAAAAAAAGAAGTGTATATATATATATATATATATCTGGTATATATATATATATCTATATATATATATTATATATGTATTATATTCATTGATTAAAGTGTGACACCCGAAGTCCACAACTCCGGCTCGACCAACGGCCGAGTCATCCGATCATCGACAGACGATCCATAGTTCACGGAGCTTGAGTGACTGTGAGTCTCCCTGCGTGGAAGTAGGAAATACTTCATCCCCTGCGAGGGAAATTTTTAAAATTGAGTGGTTTTGTAATAAATTAAATCCTCTCTGCGTGGAGTGAATTCATTGTAACTGTGAAGCTTCGTCGACACCGTACGGGCACGCACGTCCCCGCTCGCCTTCGTCTCCGGTCGGAGCTTGACTTCTCAGTCAGCTAGGTACGCGCTCCAAACTTGCTCATTTAGTCTCTTTTCAATTGCCGCGCGACAAAGTGAGCGAGAGCCCGATCCGCGCAGCCAGTCTCCTGAGTGCATCGCTGTGGACGGAAAGCGAGAGCTTGCTTGAGCCTATCCTTTAGGCCATAGACTGCCGCATTAGGGCACCCTAACTGTCAGGAGGTAATTCCACGACTACTTCGCCTATAGGTGAGCGACTTTTCCCTGACCGATCCCTTCAAATTGACCCTTTGCGTATCAGCTGGGCCCACACCTTGCTAATTTTCGGTCTCAGGATTGCATCACCTAGGTCTAAGCTCGTGCATGCCACGTTGGTTTAGGAATTCATCAGGCCGTCTAGAACGCATGGATCAAGAGAGATATATGGCCGATCCTGACCTCATCGCCCAGTTTGAGGGAATGGATGTAATATTTGATGGCACGCATGTCGAGTACATGCAGGTAGGAGACATTTTCGAGAGTTCTAGCTAGAAAAGATTGGGTGTAGTTCGCTGTATCTCAACACCCCAGGAGGACGATTAGCGTCGAACCTCCATCTTCCAAACTTATATCATGGTGAACTCTCATCCCTGCAAGGTAATCCTTGACAACGGGAGCTGTATCAATGCAGTCTCGTCAGACTTTGTCTCCCGTTTAGGTCTACCTACGCATCCTCATCCAAGGCCATACAACGTGGCTTGGGTCGATGACACTTCTATCCTAGTCACCACCACATGTGTCATTCCCATCCAATTCCAGTCCTACCAAGGACAAATCTTATGTGAAGTAATGCCTATGAAGGCCGGGAGCATCATCTTAGGACGACCATGGATCTATGATGTAGACCTCGCTACCTTTGGTCGGTCCAATCAGTGTTCCTTCTCCTATAACGGGAAGAAGATTCAGTTGTACCCAGTACCCCCAAAGGTGACCCTAGGAAAGAGTTCCACCTCCACCCCCACTGGAACTCCCAAAGTTCAGGAGAGTCCCCAAACTCCCACTGAAGGGAAACCTCCCCTTCCTTCTTCTCCTGCATCTATCACACCTGTTTCTGAGGCTCCTAAGGTTAGTCATGACCTAGTTAGGTACCTTGACTCCATGAATGTCGGTGAGCTAGACATAGAGGTTGTTGAGGGTGCCCCTGTTTTGACTGTTGACGTCACCATCACACCCAGGGAGTCCCGAGTCTTAGTCCCAACTGAAGACCTGGCCATACTATCAGACTTTCAAGGCATCGTTCCCGAGGACTTGCCTTCTCAACTCCCTCCCAAGCGTGATGTACAACACGCTATTGAGCTTGCCCCTGGGTCCACCCTACCCCACCTTCCCCTCGAGTCTAGACTGTCCAAGTCAGCCGAAGAGTTTGCACCACACGTCATTAGTCTGCATGAGTCAGCTGATTCGCATAGACGTCACCATGAATCTCAAGAAGGTGACTTGGTTATGGTACGGGCCCGGCCCGAACGACTCCCCTCGGGAGCCGTTACAAAGTTACAAGCCTATAGTGATGGTCCCTTCCCAGTCCTGGGGAAGATTGGCGCCAATGCCTATGTTGTGGATTTACCTCCCGAAGAGGGGATTAGCTCGACCTTTAATGTGGCAGACCTAGTGGCCTACAAGGAACCCACAGCGATTCCTAGTGACCTTTTCGTGCCTTCTCCTCCCCTTGAGAGTGAGCCCACCCCTGTGCGTCCCACATCCTTGAGAGCACCGTGCGAGCATATTGAGAGGATACTGGATGAGCAGGTGACCACTACACGGAGCAGGGAGTACCAGCGCTACCTTGCCCGCTGGCGAGAGCGTCCACCTTCTGATGATTCCTGGATCAGCCGGGAAGATCTCCAGCGCCTCGATCCAGATCTGCTGGAGCACTACCACAGCAGTGTCCCCCCTTACTCGACGGAGTCGAGTTCCAGCCGCCTCGGGAGGGTTGGTGGGGACACCGGGTCCACTACTGGACCCACTACTCGGAGCCGACACCGCACTACCCCGCCACCGAGCTTATGGCTCGGAGATCCTTCCTGAAGACTCGGCCTACGGCTACGGTGGTATATTGTGTATCGAGCATTTGTATTTGTGTGTATGAATACATGTATCCCTACATGTATTTTTCTTTTCGTCTTATTAGGCTAGTCTAAGTCAAATAAACATGTGTGTACTTTTTATATTTTATTTGATTAAAACCCATAAGTCAATAGTGGGTTGGTGGCCTTTGTTTTATTAGGCTAGGATAGATATGCAAATAAGAAAAATAAGGAAGGTATGAATGTAATGGGTCTTTCCTATAAATAAGAGGCCAATGCTTGTTACGTATGATATGATGAATTGAAAAGAAAGTTTGTTGTACGTGAGAGAGCTCCTCTCTTGTGCTATTCCCTTCCCTCCTTTCTCCCTTGTGAGATTTGAGTGTCGCCCGGTGTGAGACCGTCAGGCGTGAGGCCGAGCTGTGTGAGATAGCAGTTATCCATTCACGTCTTGTTCGCGTCCCGGAGTGCCGTCGATCCATTCCCACGTCGCCGCCGCGTCATCCGCCAAGGCTCGGACCTCCTAGCGGAGCTCATCTAGGTCACCCGGGGTGTAATATCCCGGACCTTTCGGATCCTTCTTCGTGGGTCCCGGATCTGGTTTTTCTGAGTGTCCGGCTCCGTTGTGTCCGAAATTTCGTTTCGGTCATTCTTCGTGTTCGGATCGGCGCGATCCGGAGTTGTTTCGGAGGCCCGAAGGCGTTCCGCGGCTTTTCCGCGTGTGTTTTCCGATTTCCGGTGTGTGTTTCGGCTTTTTCTTCGGAAGCTCGTTGCGGGTGGACCGGGCCGTTCACCTGGGCACGAGTGGTACCGTTGCGATCTATGCGTTCTGAGGATCCCGAAAATGTACTTTTTAATTTTTCGATATTTTTCCAAAAAATCAGATTTTCTATTTAACCCCCCATTTTCTTTTCTTTTTCTTCTTCTTCCTTTCTTCTTCTTCCTCTCTCACGCGACCGTGGCCGCCTCTCTCTCTCCTTCTCTCCCGTTCGACCGTGCCGACCCCGTTCCGGCTGCAGACGGCGGCGGTGCGACGGCGCGAGGACGTGGGTGACGTAGTGGCGATCGTGTGGGCATACGGCGAGCGTGGGAAGCGTGGGAAGGCGAAGTTCTCTCGGCATTCTTCGTGGCTTCGAGCTCAGATCAGAGCGTTTCGTCGCGAACCGGAGGTAGGGTGACGTTCCTTAGCCTCTTGTCTTCCTTCCCCGTGAGTTTCGGCTCGAGACGAGGTCGAGAGGGGTTTATTTTGAGCCGGGAAGGGTTGATCATGCCGCGGGGTGAGTTCCTCCGATCCATCGTTTTGAGCCCCGATTTCGCGGTTTAAGGGTGTAGGAGCATGCTAGGGGGCTTGGGGGTTCTTCTCTCGCCATTTCCCCCTCCGTGGGGCTTGTTTTGAGGCCGATTGGGCGATTCCGGCGAGGTTCACCGTTTTCGCGCCGGTGAGCGATGTGCGGTCGAACCAGTGACCGCACAACCCTTATGCGGTCCTGTTCGGACCGTTCATCGCTCGGCGCGCTTTGGCTGGGGCTTGGAGCGCAGTGGGCTTGGACGGTCTATCGTGGGACCGCATATCCTAATGTGCGGCCCCACAGCGACCGCCCAACCCTAGGGTTTTTGACCGTTGGTTGTGACCGTTGTGCAGTGCACTGGGATGTGCGGCCAGGAGTTGGCCGCATAAACCTTTGTACGGCCAGGTGCTAGCCGTACATCCCCTAGTGCTATGGTTGGATGTGCGGTCTGGTCTTGACCGCACAACCCCTGAACGGCTAAGCCGTAGCCGCTCTTCCCCAAGTGCGGCTAAGGACTAACCGTCCAGGCTTTTTATCGTTGGGAGACGAGCGGCCAGGAGCTGACCGTTCCTCACCCACGTGCGGTCAATAGTTGACCGCACATCTGTTTGAACGGTCCTGTGTTGGCCGTTCATCTGCCGTTTGGACCCTGGGTGGAGCGGTCCTGATCTGACCGTTCAAACCCTTGTGATGTCCTTGTGTGACCGCACATCCCTGAGCGGCCAGTGTGAACCGTTCAAGGGGACGGGTTGCGTCGGCGTGTCTCTCGTCGTACAGAGTGTACCGGAAGATGTCGTTGTCGGCTTTTGTCACCGTGCGACGGCGTTGGTACAAGGAGCGTTCCGCGTACCGGCCCTTGTGTCGTTTTCCGTGACTTGAGAGTCTACTCCTTCAGTGACCCTCCACTAGTCGTAGCCTACCAGTACGCGGTACCGGTCGCACCAGGGAGTGGTGTACGGGCTTACCCTTAGAGGCGGTTTGTGGACCGGTTACCGTCGGGCCCCACGTCTTGCAGCCAGAGTCCGGCTGAGGGGAAAACCGGTCAGAGGGCCAGACCAGGGACGCGCGGTCTGTGTGTGCACACGTGGTTGGGGGCGGTTGGACCCACGTCGACGGGTGTGACCCCAGCTAGTCACTTGTTTGTGGTTCTTGTTCGGTGTTCGTGCCTTGGGTAGGCGCTACCACGTTAGGCAGTTCACCTGCGGTGCGGTGTAAGTCGTCAGGGGACGCTACCGACTGTGCTTCTAGTGGGAGGTACTCCTGTCGAGTACGGAGTGACAGACTGTCAGTCGTGTGTTTCCGACCTTCGGGTTTTGTCGGGTCGACCGTTGAGCTTCGATTGTCTCACCGTGGCACGTGTGCCGGTTTACGTGCCGTAGGGTCTTTGTTGTGTAGAGTACATGGCTTTCCTTTCCGATGTACTCTCCTACCGCTAGCGTAGTGGTTTCCCATTTTACGAGGTAGGGTTCGAGTGATCCCTACTGAGTCTTGTTCCGAGACTCATTCCCTGCGTGTTTTCACCGTGTTTCAGGTGAGGCGCCGCCCCGGGGGAGCGCGTCTGGGGTGCAGCGTGCTGCGGTTGCCCAGAGGTAGTGCCAGAGGTCAGAGTTGGGGTATGCCCCGTGTAGCTGTACTTTCTTTTCTTGTCTCTGTACTAGTTGTGGACTACTACTGTTGTTATCTTGTGGACCATGTATAAATTAAATTGCTAATTTATTTCCTGCTTAATATTATAACTGTTTAATTTCTGCAATTACTTGTGATGCTTGCGTAGTTTCCACACCATCCTTCTAACCCTTCCGAGTCTTCGGACTCGTGGGTGGCGGTACGAGTCTCGGGTTATCGGGCCTTCCCGGTAATCGGATTCTCGGGTCGTTACAGCTGGTATCAGAGCGCGGTTGTGGAATTACATGAGAATCATAGGTAATTGTAGTGGTCCACTAGTCCACAGCTATGATGTACAGTTGACGCTGGCATCGAGCATCGTGTGTTTTTCTTGACCATGCCGTTTTCGTGTTTTCTGTCTTTTGCTCCAGGAGCGAGTATGGCGCCGAGGCGGAGCACTCGCTCTCAGCAGGGGCAGTCGGCTGGAGGTCAGGAGATCCAGCAGGGGGTCCAGGGGGACCAGGAGGAGCATAGCAGAGCGCCACTAGGAGCTACTGAGGCCGCGGCTACTGCGAGGGTTCCGGGGGCCGAGGATTTCTTCCGTGGCATGTACCAGCTTATGTCTCAGCAGTTCGGTGGAGAGGCTGGTGAGGGCTCGTCAGCTAGGGGTGGGCCAGGCCGAGCAGTGAGGGACTTTCTGCAGTTCCACCCACCTTACTTCAGCGGCCAGGCAGACCCTGATGCGGCTCGTGATTGGCTTGATGAGATGGAGCGGGTGTTCAGTTCCGCGAAGAGTGCTGCCGAGGACAGAGTGGTGTTGGCCTACAACCAGTTGCAGGGTACGGCTCGGAAGTGGTGGTCTTCCGAGTGGAAGACGTCCTTTCAGCTTCGTCCACTTGAGCAGGTCGAGTGGGACGACTTTGTTAGTGCTTTCGAGCGTACGTACTGTCCAGATTATGTTGCCACGTAGCGGATGCGGGAGTTTCTGGAGCTGGTGCAGGGCGACATGTCCGTGTTGCAGTACAGGGCCCGATTTGTCGAACTGGGTCGGTATGCACCTCACATCATGGAGCATGAGAGGGTGAAGACCGCGCAATTTGTTCAGAGCTTGAGGCAGGAGCTGAGGCACCATCTGATCGCGAACGGGGCCACTGATCTAGAGACGGCGTCTCGTGTTGCGGCTTCCTTGGAGATGGATATGCAGAGGACCCGAGGACCGATCAGCCAGGGGCAGTCTTTGTCAGGTCGCAGCCAGCAGTCGACTACCCAGCAGCAGGGTTCTTTCCAGCATGCGATGAGTGGTTCAGGAGTGCCGGCACAGGCAGCGTCGGTAACAGGATCTGCGTCCTTTGGCACGAAGGTCAAGAAGTTTTTCAAGAAAGGGTTCGGCAAGAAGAAGTCCAAGGATCAGGGGCAAGCTTCATCGGGCAGTGTACAGCAGCCGATTCCTTTGCAGCGTCAGGGATCAGTGGGTGGGTCGCGAGGACCGTGTCCACGGTGTAGTGGGTTCCACCCAGGCAGGCAGTGCACGGCGCCGATCATCTGTTTTCGGTGTGACCAGCCAGGGCACATGGCGCGTGACTGTCCTCAGAGGCCGCCGCAGCAGCAGGTTCCCCAGCAGCAGAGGCAGCAGCAGCAGGGACAGTATCCGCCGCTACCCAGGTCAGCTAGTGTGGGAGGCAGGAAGAGAGCTCGTGGCCAGATCACGCACATGACTAGGGCAGAGGCAGTGGCGTCGCAGCTCGTGGAAGGTACCGTTCAGATTTTGGGTTGTGCGGCTCGAGTTTTGTTTGATTCTGGCGCGTCTCATTCGTTTATTTCGGAAGATTTCACGCTGAGCATCGAGGAGCCGGTGACCTAGTTGTCTTGTGACTTGGCAGTAGAGTTACCTTCGGGTGATTTCATGATCACTCCGTATTGCTTCGATCAGGTTCCGGTTTGGATCGATGGGCGGAGTATGCCAGGCAGGTTGTATGCGTTGCAGCTTCGGGATTACGATGTGATTCTAGGCATGGATTGGCTCGAGACTAATGGAGCGGTGGTGGATTGTGGAATGAAGAGGGTCTACTTCCAGCATCCGAGCAAGCGGACCTTCTATTTCCAAGGTATCCGTTCCACCTTTTCTCGATTTCTCATCTCTGCTATTCGAGCCCGTCGATTGCTTGATTCTGGTTGTCAGGGTTTTCTCGCGTCTGTGGTTGTGTCTGACCGGATGGAGCCGAATGTCGAGGACATTTCGGTGGTGTGCGAGTTTCCCGACGTTTTTCCCGAGGAGTTACCTGGATTGCCTCCCTAGCGGGAGATCGATTTCGTGATCGAGGTTGTGCCTGGTACGGGACCTTTGGCGAAGGCTCCCTACCGTATGGCCCCCGCTGAGTTGAGAGAGTTGAGGGCGCAGTTGCAGGAGCTGTTGGCCAAGGGGTACGTTCGTCCTACCTTTTCCCCTTGGGGTGCGCCCGTGTTGTTTGTGAAGAAGAAGGACGGTAGTCTGCGGTTATGCATTGACTATCGGCAGCTGAATGAAGTGACCATTAAGAACAAGTATCCGTTGCCGCGGATTGATGATTTTTTCGACCAGCTTCAGTCTGCGCGAGTGTTCTCGCGGATTGATTTGCGGTCCGGTTACTATCAGCTAAGAATTCGCGAGTCCGATGTGGAGAAGACTGCATTCAGTACGAGGTACGTGCATTATGAGTTTCTGGTGATGCCGTTTGGGCTCACCAATGCCCCTGCAGCTTTCATGGACTTGATGCAGAGGGTGTTTCATCCGTATTTGGACCAGTTCGTGGTCATCTTCGTGGATGACATCCTTGTTTATTCGCAGTCTGCCGAGGAGCACGCGTACCATTTGGGTGTGGTGCTGCAGACGTTGCGAGATCACCAGTTGTATGCGAAGCTCAGCAAGTGCGAGTTTTGGCTCGGCGAGGTGCACTTTCTGGGGCACGTGATTTCTGGTGATGGCATTTCCGTGGACCCCGCCAAGGTCGAGGCAGTAATGCAGTGGCCGAGGCCGGTGACGGAGATCCGGAGTTTCTTGGGGCTTGCGGGTTATTATCGCCGGTTTATCCAGGATTTTTCTCGCATTGCGACCCCGATGACTAGACTCACGCGGAAGGATGTGCCTTTCATCTGGTCTGAGGAGTGTGAGCAGAGCTTCAGGGAACTGAAGAGATTGCTCACCTCGGCTCCGGTGTTGGTTTTGCCTTCTGGATCGGGAGGTTTCGTGGTGTGTATAGATGCTTCCGGCGTTGGATTGGGAGCTGTGTTGATGCAGCAGGGTAGAGTGGTGGCTTATGCATCTCGGCAGCTAAAGCCTCACGAGGAGAACTACCCTACCCATGACCTTGAGTTGGCGGCGGTGATCTTCGCGCTGAAGATCTGGAGGCATTATCTGTACGGCGAGAAGTTCGAGGTGTTCACTGACCATCAGAGTTTGAGGTACGTGTTCTCGCAGAGGGACCTGAACCTCAGGCAAAGGCGTTGGATGGAATTCATGAAGGATTATGACTTCACCCTGTCATATCAGCCGGGCAGGATGAATGTCATCGCCGATGTCTTGAGTCAGAAGGTTGCGGTCAGTGCCTTGATGTTGAGGAAGTGGAGGCTCTGGGAACAAGTGCCCGAAGTATCTTTCAGGCTCAAGATTCCTCAGGAGCCAGGGTTGGCAGTGCTTGCGAGTCTGACTGTCACTCCTGCTATCCGTCGTCAGGTGACAGAGGCTCAGAATGCGGACCCTGAGTTGCCCCGGATTCTGGCGATGGCTGATGTGGAACTCGGCGGGGACGGTGCCGCGAGGTTTCGTGGCAGGCTGTACGTCCCAGCGGAGGAGCAGATTCGTCGTGCGGTGTTGCGCGAGGCTCATGGGAGCAGGTACACCGTACACCCGGGTGCGACAAAGATGTATCGGAACTTGCGGAGATAATTCTGGTGGCCTGGCATGAAGAGAGATGTCGCAGAATTTGTGGCCAGGTGCCTGATCTGTCAGCAGGTGAAAGCGGAGCATCAGCGACCAGGAGGTACTCTCCAGCCCTTGAATGTTCCTGCGTGGAAGTGGGACCACGTGACCACGGATTTTGTGGTTGGGTTACCGAGGACCCCGGGTGGGCAGGACAGTATTTGGTTGCTGGTGGATAGGCTGACGAAGGTGACTCGGTTATTACCGGTCAAAGTCAGCTGGAGCGTGTGCAAGTTGGCTCGTTTGTATGTTGAGTGGATCGTGCCGTTGCATGGGATTCCCATTTTGATCGTGTCAGATCGGGATCCGCGCTTCACTTCTGGATTCTGGAGGAGTTTCCAGCGAGCCCTTGGCACGGAGTTGGCTTTTAGCTCTGCGTATCATCCTCAGTCTGATGGTCAGTCTGAGAGGACCATCAGACGTTGGAGGACATGCTGAGATCCTGCTGTCTGGAGTGGCAGGGGAGTTGGATTCACCACCTACCGTTGGTGGAGTTTGCCTATAACAACAGCTATCATTCGAGCATTGGTATGGCTCCTTATGAGGCATTGTATGGGCGTCCTTGTCGGACTCCACTTGATTGGTTTGAGGTTGGTGAGCGTGTTGTGATGGGACCAGAGTTGGTGCAGCAATGCGTGGATGTTGTGCACTTGGTTCGTCAGAACATGTTGGCGGCCCAGAGTCGGCAGAAGAGCTATGCTGACCGTAGGAGGCAGCCTCTCGAGTTCGCCGTGGGCGATCGTGTGTTCTTGAGAGTTTCTCCGATGAAGAGGGTGATGCGTTTTGGACGGCGTGGGAAGCTGAGTCCCCGCTACGTTGGTCCTTTTGTGATCTTGGAGCGCATCGGTGAGGTTGCTTACCGGTTGCAGTTACCCCTTGAGTTGGCGTCGGTGCATGACGTGTTTCACGTCTCAATGTTGCGGAAGTATGTGCCCGATGACTCTCATGTGCTCGAGTTTTCTGTTTGGCCTGAGGTGACTCCAGATCTTTCTCTCCTAGAGTTTCCCATCCGCGTGGAGGATAGGCGAGAGCAGCGCCTGCGGAGCAAGGTCATCCCCTTGGTAAAGGTGGTGTGGCAGCGACACTCTGGTGGTGAAGCTTCTTGGGAACGTGAGGACGAGATGCGTCAGCAGTTCCCGTACCTGTTTGAGTGAGTCTTCCTCTTCTTTCCCCTTGGGTTGTTCCCAATTTCGAGGATGAAATTCCTTAAGGGGGGAGGGCTGTAATATCCCGGACCTTTCGGATCCTTCTTCGTGTGTCCCAGATCTGGTTTTTCGGAGTGTCCGGCTCCGTTGTGTCCGAAATTTCGTTTTGGTCATTCTTCGTGTTCGGATCGGCGCGATCCGGAGTTGTTTCGGAGGCTCGGAGGCGTTCCGCGACTTTTCCGCGTGTGTTTTCCGATTTCCGGTGTGTGTTTCGGTTTTTTCTTCGGAAGCTCGTTGCGGGTGGACCGGGCCGTTCACCTGGGCACGAGTGGTACCGTTGCGATCGGTGCGTTCCGAGGATCCCGAAAATGTACTTTTTAATTTTTCGGTATTTTTCCAAAAAATCGGATTTTCTATTTAACCCCCCATTTTCTTTTCTTTTTCTTCTTCTTCTTCCTTTCTTCTTCTTCCTCTCTCACGCGACCGTGGCCGCCTCTCTCTCTCCTTCTCTCCCGTTCGACCGTGCCGACCCCGTTCCGGCTGCAGACGGCGGCGGTGCGACGGCGCGAGGACGTGGGTGACGTAGTGGCGATCGTGCGGGCATACGGCGAGCGTGGGAAGCGTGAGAAGGCGAAGTTCTCTCGGCATTCTTCGTGGCTTCGAGCTCGGATCGGAGCGTTTCGTCGCGAACCGGAGGTAGGGTGACGTTCCTTAGCCTCTTGTCTTCCTTCCCCGTGAGTTTCGGCTCGAGACGAGGTCGAGAGGGGTTTATTTTGAGCCGGGAAGGGTTGATCATGCCGCGGGTTGAGTTCGTCCGATCCATCGTTTTGAGCCCCGATTTCGCGGTTTAAGGGTGTAGGAGCATGCTAGGGGGCTTGGGGGTTCTTCTCTCGCCATTTCCCCCTCCGTGGGGCTTGTTTTGAGGCCGATTGGGCGATTCCGGCGAGGTTCGCCGTTTTCGTGCCAGTGAGCGATGTGCGGTCGAACCAGTGACCGCACAACCCTTATGCGGTCCTGTTCGGACCGTTCATCGGCTCGGCGCGCTTTGGCTGGGGCTTGGCGCGCAGTGGGCTTGGACGGTCTATCGTGGGACCGCATATCCTAATGTGCGGCCCCACAGCGACCGCCCAACCCTAGGGTTTTTGACCGTTGGTTGTGACCGTTGTGCAGTGCACTGGGATGTGCGGCCAGGAGTTGGCCGCATAAACCTTTGTACGGCCAGGTGCTAGCCGTACATCCCCTAGTGCTATGGTTGGATGTGCGGTCTGGTCTTGACCGCACAACCCCTGAACGGCTAAGCCGTAGCCGCTCTTCCCCAAGTGCGGCTAAGGACTAACCGTCCAGGCTTTTTATCGTTGGGAGACGAGCGGCCAGGAGCTGACCGTTCCTCACCCACGTGCGGTCAATAGTTGACCGCACATCTGTTTGAACGGTCCTGTGTTGGCCGTTCATCTGCCGTTTGGACCCTGGGTGGAGCGGTCCTGATCTGACCGTTCAAACCCTTGTGCGGTCCTTGTGTGACCGCACATCCCTGAGCGGCCCAGTGTGGACCGTTCAAGGGGACGGGTTGTGTCGGCGTGTCTCTCGTCGTACAGAGTGTACCGGGAGATGTCGTTGTCGGCTTTTGTCACCGTGCGACGGCGTTGGTACAAGGAGCGTTCCGCGTACCGGCCCTTGTGTCATTTTCCGTGACTTGAGAGTCTACTCCTTCAGTGACCCTCCACTAGTCGTAGCCTACCAGTACGCGGTACCGGTCGCACCAGGGAGTGGTGTACGGGCTTACCCTTAGAGGCGGTTTGTGGACCGGTTGCCGTCGGGCCCCACGTCTTGCAGCCAGAGTCCGGCTGAGGGGAAAACCGGTCAGAGGGCCAGACCAGGGACGCGCGGTCTGTGTGTGCACACGTGGTTGGGGGCTGTTGGACCCACGTCGACGGGCGTGACCCCAGCTAGTCACTTGTTTGTGGTTCTTGTTCGGTGTTCGTGCCTTGGGTAGGCGCTACCACGTTAGGCAGTTCACCTGCGGTGCGGTGTAAGTCGTCAGGGGACGCTACCGACTGTGCTTCTAGTGGGAGGTACTCCTGTCGAGTACGGAGTGACAGACTGTCAGTCGTGTGTTTCCGACCTTCGGGTTTTGTCGGGTCGACCGTTGAGCTTCGGTTGTCTCACCGTGGCACGTGTGTCGATTTACGTGCCGTAGGGTCTTTGTTGTGTAGAGTACATGGCTTTCCTTTCCGATGTACTCTCCTACCGCTAGCGTAGTGGTTTCCTGTTTTACGAGGTAGGGTTCGAGTGATCCCTACTGAGTCTTATTCCGAGACTCATTCCCTGCGTGTTTTCACCGTGTTTCAGGTGAGGCGCCGCCCCGGGGGAGCGCGTCTGGGGTGCAGCGTGCTGCGGGTGCCCAGAGGTAGTGCCAGAGGTCAGAGCCGGGGTATGCCCCGTGTAGCTGTACTTTCTTTTCTTGTCTCTGTACTAGTTGTGAACTACTACTGTTGTTATCTTGTGGACCATGTATAAATTAAATTGCTAATTTATTTCATGCTTAATATTATAACTGTTTAATTTCTGCAATTACTTGTGATGCTTGTGTAGTTTCCACACCATCCTTCTAACCCTTCCGAGTCTTCGGACTCGTGGGTGGCAGTACGAGTCTCGGGTTATCGGGCCTTCCCGGTAATCGGATTCTCGGGTCGTTACACGGGATGACCTCCTGTCGGGGGTGAGCGGAAGAAGCTTCTTGCGATCCCCGGCGAGAGTTGGGTCCCTGATGGGAACCCCATCCCCGGTTGCTGGCGTTGCGGAGGCTTCCACGGAGCGCCATAGCTTTTCGCCCGGATTCCCACAGACGGCGCCAAGAAGTGTAGTGACAGGAAAATGGTTCCTAGGCCACGTACCACCTTCTCTATTTATTTGTTGGGGAAGTCGCCTCGCGCCCGTGGAGCCCTGCACACACCAAGAAACGAGAAGGACTTCAGAAGGAGTCCCGGGTGTTACCCTAGGGGACAACCCTCCGATACTTAAGTTAGCAAGGGATTAATGAGCAATAGAGAAGAGCTAGGTGGGAGAGAAGTAGAGGCCGTAGTAGATGATCTGAGAGGCGTGTAGGTCCTCTGCACGGGTGCTCGCCTCTCCCAGTGGGCTCTCGGAGAGTGCTCGCTGGGTGGTAAGGCTGTGCAGGAGAAAGTGGCTCTCTGGACGTAGCGGATGGCCTCTCTGTCGTAGTTGTAGGTCGGGTCGCTCTCTTCTCTGGTGGCGGAAGTATCCACTGTATCTCCTCTTGCGTAGTAGTATGGGGTTTAGTAGAAGAATCTACCGTGCTCTCCTCTTCTGTCGATGTCCTTTTTATATGGGTTGTCCTGGAGCGAGGGGCCTCATCCCTTGATAGGGAAGGGTCCGTTTAGTAGAGTAACGTCCCCCGCTATGTTGGCGGGAGTTTCTCATTGGAGGGCGATAGTCCCTGCGCTGGCCGGTCCCTCGACGAGTCTTACGGCACTCATGGCGCGTGCTCGCCCGTTACGGGGTCAAGGCCGACGTCGTGGGGGCAACGGTCGATCGTCGGAGTGTCCTCCGGCGAGAACTGCGCTTGGGCCGGCCTCATCGGCGTCGTGGAATCTGATGCTCTGTTGGGCCGATCATCCTCTTATTGGGTTGAGTGTGTATGTTCGCCCCTTGTATGGGCCTAACTTACCCAAACCTTAATGGGCCTCTCGAGTTTGGGCCGTTTCTAGGTCGAACCATTTTTACCCTCCTCAATCCCGAAGAATTATATGGCCCCAGTAAAAAATGTTTGTTATTTATTTATTTATTATTTTTAAAACAGTTCAATAGAAGATTGAATTATGCAGATATATAGGTCACCTCACTATATATATATATATATATATTTTAAAGCTTAGATGTGAAGCAAACCTTTCTAGACCCGAAATCCTAATAGGATGATTTAGGATCCAAGGCATTTCCTTCATTTCTCCGTATAATTAGGCAACTCACTTCAAATATTATTTCTTTGTGATAGTAAAAACTCAAAAGGGAAGTCCAGCTTTTAATTCTCGATGATTGAGGATCCAAGTCTCTATCAGATGAGGAGTGGACACCCTTTTTCTTTTTAAGAAGAGGGCTCAAGTTCAATCTTGAATATTTCTCCATTTCTATTAAAAAAATTGAGGATCCAAGACATTTCATCTTATAATTAGGGATGATACGTCAATATTCCTGCGTGACAATTAAAACTTAAAAGGGAAGTTCCAATTTTAATTACCAATTTCCATTGAGCCCATCAACATTCTCAACGCAGATAGGTAGGACAAACCAGAGTCTAATCCAAATCCCAAGTTTTCCCTCCAACACTCTAGTTGATTTTAAGTATTAATCATTATTCGGGTTTGACCACTCCAAGATCTGCATAGAATCGAATTTCATCTCATCCAATATGAGTCTGCCTAACTCATAGGATAGCCAATTAAAATCGACTAGGTAGAGTTGAATATTTAAAATAAATTCAACAATAGAGTTTAATTCTTTTTATTTATAAAATATAAGATTCATGACTAATGTTATATCACTATTATATTTATATATTTTATTTTTAATTCTTTTAAATATTATATTATTATTTTGATAGTTCATAGCAACTCAGTGAGATTCGCTCGACTCTGGACTCATAACCCTCTAAATACAATGTGAGTCACCTTAGCCAAGAAAAATCGGACTGAGTAGATGAATCATGATCATTATTGTATAGGGATATAAAAGGATGTCTAGCAGAGTTCTTAGGGTCATTTAACTTTCGACCGAGGAATATATATTATATTAGGAATCGGCCTCTTAATAAAACTATTTATTTATTAACCTTCAAAATCTTCTCATATTTATGTATACTCTCCTATGATTAACAATTGTACGAAAAATAGAATATTTCAAGAAACACCCTTTACTCTATTCAGTTAATTTTTTCCTTTCTCGTTTCACCCTTCCTCTCTCTCTCTGTTGGCACTCTCTCTCTATCTCTCTCCATTCTCTCTCACCTCCCTCCCCTCTGGCCACTGTGTGGGCTCCGACACCCTCTCCTCGTTCTCGCACACTCTCTCTCTCTCTTGTTCTCTCTATGTCTCTCTCTCCGTTCTCACTCCCCTCTTTGCCTGCCAACCATTGGGTGGATCCGACGCCCTTCTCCCTCTCTCTCTCTCCCCTTGGCACCTCACCTTGCTGGCTATCGAGCTACACTCTGACATTTGCACAGGTTTCATTGAACATATTGATGGCCTAGTCAAGAAGATGACACCTGATGTTGTAGCGACGGGAGAGTTGGGCGGTGACACAAGAGCCCGATCCTGGATCCTCACACTGTGGTGCCCTTTGAACTTCTTTTTGAGCCTTTGAGGATGCTAATGGTGTTTGGCATATTGGGCTCTGCCACGTACACCTGTTGGAACCGTCGTTCAAACGTGAGATCCTTCTCCACATACTTTTGGTACTTCTCCAGTGTGGTGGTGTTGATGCACTGGAGCTGCCCGCGTGCAAGCATTGGCTTGAATAGGTTGGCAGCGTCCATGGAGTCCTCTGTGCGGCCGACGCCGAGGACGAGGTGGATCTGATTGATGAAGAGGATGACCTTGCCGTACGCCGCCTCCACCTCATTTAGCATCTCCTTCAACCTCTCTTCGAATTCGCCCCGGTACTGGGCACCGGTGACCAATGCGCCCATGTCGAGGACAACCAGTTGCACATCCTCCAGGTTGTTGGGGACGTCGCTCCGGACGATCCTCTATGCGAGGCCTTCGACCACGTTCGTCTTCCTTACATTTGGCTCGCCGATGAGCACCAAATTGTTCTTCGTCCGCCGGAAGAGGATCCAGATGACGTGCCGAATCTCCTCATCCCTACCGATGACAGGGTCAAGCATGCCGACCTACTTCACCTCTCCTGCTCTTGCTGTCGGCATCGGGGAAGATGAGACCCAACGGCTCCACCATCACCCCATCCCCCAACCCCAGCGGCATTGCCAATGTCGAAGGGGGAGACGCCCTCGGACGCTCCATCCTCTCTCTCTCTCTCTCTCCCCCATGACACCCCTCAACGAGTCCCCTCTTCTTGTTCTCTCTCTCTCTCTATCTGACATCCCACCCCACTCGGTGGAGATGCCGGTGCCAGTGTTAAAGGGGGAGACCCCCTCTGCCACTCTCTACTCCTCTCTATCTTTCTTGAGTAAATCAAGGGTTTTTTATAATTTCCTCCTCCTAAGTTAGATTAGACTATGATCGGATTAAATTAACCTGACTTTTTATGACATAGATAGATAATAGGAGATTTTTCATGTAGCGGAGAAAATTTTGATGACTTATTTATATATAGTGGATTGGAGAGGTTTATTCCTAATGTTGATTCTTTATAAGGACTTATTCTTAAAAAACCCATTCTTATCCACTTCTTTAAAAAGAGGGTGTATCATTATTCTTATTCTTATCTTCGTATATCCTTTATATATCATTAGCACTTAAAATTACTTATCCAAGCACATATCTGAAGGCTAAATTATGGCATAACACTCCACGCAAATGTAAGCTCCATGTTATGTTGCTTCCAGGAGAAAACTGTAAGTGCCCTTTCATATTACGCAGTCCGCCGAAGTGTTACTTACCAAACATGTGACTTATGGAAATGGCTTTATAGACAAGTGAACGAGAAATGTGGTTTAAAAGAATGATGTGGACAATGAGACATGCACACGGGGTTTTATTTATAAATAGATGGAAAATGGAGTAAAAATATTTTGTATATATAAATCCCTACAAATTTAATGAATTACCTATTAATTCTTGAATTATAATTATTTATCGATAAACCCTTAGAATCTTTGGCTTCTTGTCAAAAAAGTCCTTGTAATTTGCTCTCGTCAAAATTAAAAATATTATGTAGAATATTCCATCGCGAGATGACAAAATATTAGAAAATATAAAAAAATCCCCCTTAAATGTGCCCCTACTCTCTCTCTCTCCCCCTCAGGCAGCACTCGACAGTGGTGGAGTTTGAGGAAGATTGGGTCTACCAGAGTTCGCAAGGGACGTCGGAGATGGAGGGGACGACAACTTCCGTACGTAGGGGTTGCCGGAGTTCTTCCACTAGTGACCGGTTCTTGGCGACGGGACAGAGGAAGATTCCAACGGTCGCAGATAGAGGCGGATGTGGGGTGGTGGTGGTCTTGGAGGACGCTACAGCTGACACATAGCTCACCCGGAGAAACTTGGTGCATTTGATAGAGGATGCCGTAGCTGGAAGATGAGGAGAGCATGACTCTGAATGGTGTCCTCCCCTCGATGTTGTGCAACCCCCAGACCCAATCGTGGATTGAGATCAAGTAGCTGCGGCGTCTCCCTCGCCGTGTATGCCGACAGGTATGTCACTAGGTGTTGGCGGAGCTCTCTGGCATCGAGATGCTGGAGGAGAGCTTCGCGCCCACCAGCAATGAGAGGCTGGCCTTGGAGTAGGAGTGTGCTCGGGCTGTCGTCATGGGGGTCCTCGTTTGCAATGACGACAGGGGGTACGACGCGAGAGGGGGGGGGGGATTACGAGCGGAAGGAGCGAGGGGCCTGGAAGGAGGAACCTGCTCATAGAATCACTCCCCCTCCGTCAAAACCCCCCTCCCCCTCCGGCAAACACCCCCTCCTCACCCCACCCCCTCCCTCTCCCCTCCCTATCAAAATCCCCTCCGACAAACCCCCCTCCTCCCACCCAAGTAGCTGTGGCGTCTCCCTTGCCATGCACGCTGACGGGTACACCACCAGGTGTTGGCAGAACTCGCCGATGTTGAGATGTTGGAGGAGAGCTTCGCGTCCACCAATAACGAGAGGCTAGCCCTGGAGCGAGAGTGCACCCAGGCCGTCATCATTGGAGTCCTCGTCTGCAACAACGACAGGGGGTACAATGGCAGGGGGGGGCAACGAGCGGAGGAAGTGGGGTCCCTAGAAGGAGGGGCCTGGTCACAGAACCACCCCCTTCCAATCCCTCTCTCCCTCTGTCAAAATCCCCCCCTCCTTGTCCCTCTCTCCCTCCGACAAACCCCCTCCTCCGTCCTTGCTCAAAGAAACCCCACGCCCCCACCCCCCGTCCCTCTCCCCCTCCGACAAAACCCCCCTCCCCGTCAAAATCCCCTCTGACAAACCCCCCTTCCCCCACCCCTGTCCTTGCTCATAGAACCCCCCCACCATCGGACTCCACTGTCGACGGTCGAGACACTCCTCCGTCCGCCCTTAGTTAGCTCTCTCTCTCTCTCTCTCTCCCCACTAACTAAGGATACTTTAATCTTTTGCTTATCTAAGGTAAAGTTAACTATAATTAGGTTAACTTTGGTCGGACGGAACAAAATAGCAAGAACTTATTTATATAACAATGAAGATTGTAGAGGTTTATAGGGAAATAATTGTAATTCAAAAATTAATCGACAATTTTCTAAGTTTGCAGATACGTATATGCAGAGATTCCAAAATAAAAATGGATGCATACTCAGTTACCGAAGTAAATATAAGTGCTTGGGGCAAAAACCTCTAGCCTCTGGCCCAGGTGGGGTGAAGTATACGCCTTTAATAACATACTATAATGCATTTCTTATGGTAAGAATATTTAGCCTCTCTGAATTCCAAATATATGTACCAATTGAACCAAAGAGCTGAAGAAGCATACCAAGTGCACAACCTAAAGTGACCAAGACGTTTACCAGGCCAAATTAGCATTGCCTTAGCAGGAAATGTTGAAACAACATGGAGCAAACCGATTTTCATTATGATAACTAGACAGATATAACACAAGTCTTTTGAAATTACTTTCCGCATTGGAGAAATGAGATTATGAACATGATCTGTCATCTTGTTCCTCTGTGGGATAGGAATAAGCGCCATTATCAACAAAATCCTACTTTTACATCTCCAGCAAATGGCAAGACTCTACCTATCTCATACTCTGATTTGGTCATGGCCCAACTGATGTACATATTTTCCAGCACATATCAGCATAAATAAGTGCCCAGAAGGTTTTCTTAACCTTAAAGCTTAATGAACCAAAGCATTGGATTGCAAAACTCAAGAAATCAACTGAAACTTTCAACTTGTGTTCACTTGGCTGACTTTTCAGTCTTCCGGTTCAAAAATCTGGATCAGCCATAAG
Source organism: Amorphophallus konjac (assembly GCA_022559845.1). Lineage (NCBI taxonomy): Eukaryota > Viridiplantae > Streptophyta > Magnoliopsida > Alismatales > Araceae > Amorphophallus > Amorphophallus konjac. Next base: position 470,525,951 of record CM040122.1, read on the forward strand.
TAATACTTCTTCATAAAATCATTGAATCAACCATAAATAACAATCATAAAGGGGAAAGGGAGGTGGCACCTTTTATTGTTAAGTTTTGCAGAATTAGAAGGTTAACCAGTTGAAGGACAATGAACGAAGTAACCATACTTATCAAAACCTGCGACTGACATGAGTGCAGGAATAGTAAGATCATCAAATGATCACAGAATCCAGTTACAAAATCTATTAACAAAACATGAGGCCCATTTTTAACTAAAATTAAACTTGCCTGGGCAAACAGTCTCAACACATCAATTCAAGACCTCCTACAATCTTGTCAGAAGGAACATAGAAGGCATAAATCTGACAAATGGTTCAGCTTGCAAGAAGAGATGGCATTGCAATTTCAACATCATTCAGAGTCACTGTACGCCTGACATACAGGCAGATGGTATGTGTCTAACTGCCAATATTTGTGTCTCACACCCTCCCACACTTCCTCAGCCAAGCAATCCTTGACAGGCAGCGGAATAAACTGTGTAGTGTAACCCAGACTTCCAAGTTCAAGAGACACTAGCTGGCAGTAAACCACATGAAAAAACGCATTACCTCCACAAAGGCCGTTGAAGTATGAGTAAATTCCTCCAGGTTTCAACAGTTTAGGAAGATGTTGGTGGAACAGTCGCAGGTCTTCATAGTACTCTCCGTATGTGTCAAAAAATATTCCTGTGCAAAAATAAGAGTGCAGCTATGAGTTTCTTAGCTGCTTCTTACGGGGAGAAAAGCAAGCGGACCAGACCCACTGTGCAAATTAGCCTACCATAAACCATGAAGCTACAAGTAAAGTGCAATTGCCAAAAAGTCAAAAACGGAGCAACACATGGAATATCTCTAAATATTCTGCAGTTCATTCTACATCCTTTAAAATTTTCAAATATTGAGGAGCAGCATCCATGCCTTTGTTTTCTTCTTAAAAAACAGTGCAATGAAAGTGGGGATTGCTTTTTAGGGCACAGATCTGAAGAAATTTGAAGGCCCTGGAATTAAAGTGCGAATTGCTTTTTAGGACACAGATCTCTAATTTCTTCGTCACTCTTCAGCAATAGCCTCAAAACTCCAGGTATGAAGCTAACTTTTACTTTCACACCTACAATCATCGCAAACAAATAACTTTTGATTGCTACTTCAGAATACTCAAAGCATGAAGGCCAATCTTTGGCTTTCGCACAACCCTCACACAAACAAAAACGGTTTCAATTGCTAGTTCAACGTACTCTGATTTTTTTTTAATTTCCATACACGATGATTATAAAGCAATGCGCAGACCTTAATGATGGAAATTTCACTTCTGTGGAATGCAAACTTGCAGCTTCTGCGTAGCCAAGTTACTCCTAGATTCCTTGTCAACATTATCCCATCTACATTTTGTCAAACGAGTTACCGGCAAGCTTCTATGCTTTGCACTTCACTTCACACATGCATCGGACATTGCCAGCATAATTTGCTGTCTAACCAGTCCAACTAAGCATGCTCACTACACAAATGATGGAAACTTAACAGAGAAAATTCCACGAACACAGAACGGACATGAATTTCCCGTCTTTTTTCCCAATTTACCATCATATGATTCGAGCTGAGGAAGAACATCCTGCCATCGCCCGAACACAATCTTCACGTTCTCCTTCTCCCCCCAACCAGACTCGATCATCCTCTTGTACACGTCCGGGTGGGCCTCCACGATTGTGTGCGACGCCGGCGAGTAGCGCTGGATCGCCGCGTCCACCAGCCCCATCCCGAATCCGACGTTCAGAATACGGGCGCGGCCGGCGCCACAGATGGCCCGGGCGTGCGCCTCCATCAGGGGCTTTTCCCACGCCATCATAACCGCCTTGCTCTCCGAGTCCAAGACTCGGTCCTCGCCGAAGAGGACCCGCTCCTCCAGGTACTCCGAGTTGGAGCCGCCGCCGCCGCCGCTTCGCCGGGCGATGGTCCCGAGGACGAGCTCGGCCTGGATGCCGGCATTGAGGAGGAGGTCGAAGGCGTCCTGGCGGCAGTTCTGCATGGCGAAGTCGCCGGCGGAGAGGCCGGTCGGGGTGAGGGCGTTCCAGGGTGCCCCGGCCTCGAGGAGGAAGCCGACCGCGTCGACGTGGCCGTGCTTCGACGCGTGCATCAGCGGCGTCATGCCGTCGCCGTCGAAGTGGGAGACGTCGGCGCCGGAAGCTACGAGGTCGCGTAGCCGCGCGCAGTCGCCCGACCGGGCGGCGTCGCAGAGCTGCTCGCTGTCCTGAGCCATCGCCTTTTCGGGCGTAGCCGCCAGTAGGGTTCGAACAAGCTGAGGGGATGTTTGGTATCCAAATAAAGTATGATAAGAATAATTATAAATTATTTTGAGTTAATTTATTTTTATTTTTATTATAATATGTATTTGATATATGAGAAGATAAATATGTTAATATTTTTATTATTTATTTGATAAAAAATAAGATAAGAACGAGAATAAATATTAGAAATAGAGTATTTTCCCCTTCTTATCCTTAGTTAAAAGATAATATTATTCTTCGTTTGATTGAGATTAAGATGATTTAAATTTTTTTCAAATCTTCAACTTATATTTAATTAATAATAGTAATTATAATTATAACTAATGATAAATCTAATTAATTATATTTGATGATCTTGATTTTCAATAATAATAATAATATTATCAAATTAATTTTTTATTAATTATGATTAATACAAATGAAACTAATATTTAAGCTATTTTTTATTTTTAATAATAATTAATGGTAATGATATTATTATTTTAAAATTATTCTTATCTTATTGATGTCTAATTAATAATATCATAAGATTTTTTAATATGTGTATCTATACTACTCTTGATTATTAATATTATTAAATTTATAGTTTTAATCTATCATTATTAACAAGAATAAGATTTTTTAATAATAATTATTACTAATGATATTATTTTATGTGAGACGTAGAGGGAGGGAGGAGAGAGAGAGGATAGTTGCAGGGAGAGGGAGAGAGAATGAGGTTAGAGGTGAAGGATAACTCATTTCAACATCTTATATTAACCCCGTATTTGGAGTTATCCTTATTCTTCTTAACTCGATATATCCTTGTCAATTTTTATTATATCAAAAAAAAATAGAGTTGAAACAGAAATAACCCTGATTTAAATCCGTACCAAATATAACCTAAAAATGTATGCATAGGGGAGCAGCAGGGATCGGGATTAAATGACACGATGTGTGACCAATGACTGTCCTCAAAGATCCCAGTTTGACGTTAACTCTCAGAAACAAATAAGACTATTAATTAATTGGAATTGTTTCTTTTGACAGGGGAGCAGCGAGGGGAGAATGGGAGGAGAACCATTAATTAGGTGACGCCAGAATTAACTCGCAATGTATACCGTAGAACGTATGCACGTGCTCACTAATGGTACGGAAGAGAGGTGTATTTAATTGAAATTATTAAAAGAATAAAAATAAAGAGTGTTATATGTGTGTAATATCTCAATTATCTGGGTTGTTGCACGAGATATTCTAAGTTCTAACTCAACTAAAGTTTGATAAATCTAGTCGAGACGATTTGACTCACACGATTCGACTCGTCTTAATCACAGATCGAGATAATTGATCTGTGAGACGTATAAAATCACACATCACCTAATCAATTGAGATATAATATGATTTGAATTATATATAATATAATTTTTTATCTCGATACGTAATAATATCGACCCGTTCGAGTCAAAAATCGAGATGAACGAAAAGAACAGTCCATCAAACTTTGAACTCAACGTCCATTAGTGTCTCTCAAATTTCGTAGAGTAATATTTTATGTACTGAATTTGTTACGTAAAATCACGTCAACTATAACATAATTTTTATTGTTAAAAAAATGACACGACAATTTTTACACAAAAAGAAGTTACACGTTAGAATAATATAGTACATATTTTTCTGTATTAAATATAAAACGTATTAGATGAGAAAGTACAGGGATAAAATATTTTATTATATAAATAAATATTTGATATAAGAATAAAATATTTTATTAAATTTCGTTCTTATAATAAAATATATTAGTTACCTTATATTTTATCTTTATAATAAATATTTTATTCTTACAATAAAAAGTATTTTATTAATTTATTTACATAGGCAAATAAAATATTTCATTAATGTAATAAACATTTTATTTTTATAATAAAACATTTTATTAATTTATTTATGTAACAAAATATTTTACTCATATAATAAATATTTTATTCTTATATTATAATATTCAATTTCAATAGATATTTTATTAATTTAATTTATATTAAAAATATTTAATTAATATAGTAAAATATTTCATTCTTATAATATAATATTTTATAAAATATTACTCGGTTTGGTAAGATAACCCAGGCAAAAATTTATCTCACGAATTTATGAGAACACAGGCACGTCACATCCGGGTGCCACTTCCCATGTGGTAGGAAAAAAATATTGTTTCCTACGACGAGGTATCGATATCCGAATAATCATTCTGGAGACTGGAGAGTGAAGACTAGACATTGGTCCCACAAAAAAAAATCGCAGAAGAATTGAACAGGGTGGGTACAAGTACAAAACTCTTTCGTCATTCGGTGGTAATTGCAAAATATCCTCACTCGTAGGGTCGACGAGTCACGAAGCAAGAACCATCGGATTCGCCGGAGGGGTCCAGCTTCCAAAACTCGTCTGGGCGTCCGATCAAGATCAGAGGGGCTTCAAAGAGTAGGATTCCGGGTGCCGATAGGTCAGGGGTTTATAGAAGCTTCTAGTTCGTCAGCTGTTCACGGATCCGTACGACCCTTTAGCTGCCCCCTACGCCTGATCCTCTGCAATCGCTCCCTCCTCTTCCTCTCCCTCCATTGCGTCCACTTCTGCGAAGCGCTCCGGCTTGGGGGACGAGGCGTCGGGGGAGGAGGAAAGAGTACTTGAAGGTCTTCTGCACCGCCAGCGGCGCCGGAGATGGGGGGAGGCAACGGCCAGAAGTCGAAGATGGCGAGGGAGAAGCGCTTGGAGAAGCAGAAGGCTGCCAAGGGTAGGCTTCTCGCTTCCTCTGCTTTCCAGTTCGATTGAGCTAGGGTTTCTGCAAGGGGGATCGCGGGTTTCTTACCTTGTTTGGTTGCTCTGAACTCTGATCGTGTGTGGTGTTGTCGTCTGTTGATCAGGGAGCCAGCTGGAAACCAACAAGAAGGCGATGAACATCCAGGTCACCATTTTTTGAAATTCTATGTTGCGATTTTTTGGCTCCCGTCCCAACTCTGTTTTCTTTGATTTTTGTGATCCTTGTTGGAGTGCCGGGTTGTGAATTAATCCCGTTACATCCTGATCGATGAGATTTGTTGTTCTTCGACGTTTCTGGTGTTGCATGCTTCGATTTGATTGTTACAAGTTGTGATCTTGTCGGCAGAAAGATAACTAGCTGGAAAATATGTGGAGCTTCTACTTCTTTTTTTTCTTTTTGGTTTTTAATGATGGGGACCCACCTCACACCTTACCAGGAGGTATCCACGCACACCAACGGAGTTCAGATGCAGAAGGACGATTATTTTGTTCGCGGAACCTCTTTTAGTTATTTCACAAGACTAGATATTTTCTTAGGGACACTTATCGGGGCGAGTTTTCATCTCCTGCAGGAAAGGGATGGAACAACTTTACTTTCTTGATGGACATATTGAGGAGGAATGCTCATTCAGGCCTTAACTTGCAGTAGGGTTGCTGATGGGCATAGACTTGCCTAGATGTTGTGTAGTAGAGGGATGCTGAATTCTGACTTGAAATCCTTTGAAGTTTGGCACAACAGATCATTGGAAGTGGGAAAGATGGTAAGTCTACTAGATGGCTGTAGATTGATGATTTTAGTTAGTATCCAAGTTAAATTAACAAAATAAGAGTACTACCTTCTCACAACTAAAGAAAAGGATTTATATTTGTCAGCTTTAAAAAATAAAAAAGCTGACCTTTCTTCTTTAAGGGTTTTCCCTCCGATTCACTCGCTAAGAGAGGATGGGTGCTGTATCAAACCTGCTACTGGATAAAGAGGTGTAAAACAAAGAGGATGCTTTACCAAAGTCTTGGTGGTGGAGTGGAGGAAATGATTCCCTTCGCATTATCTGCAGAATGTATGTGCTTTATTTGATTAGACCATGCATGCTTCTGCATTCTTGGTTTGACTCTATCTAATCCTGTATTTCTTTGTATTTGTGATTGTCCTCTTATGTGATAATTGCCTTGAAATCTTTGTAGCATTTCTATCCCATCAATAATCTACTGTAGCAGTTATCATATGGAAGTCAAGCATTCACCACTTTTAGCAGGCTCTTTGGATTGCCCCATCACAAGAGATCTTGTGTCGTATGGCTGATTTTTTGACGTCATGATGTGGATTAAAATCCCTCTAAATTGCTTTTTTCATGTGTTGCAGGATTGTAATTTGACATTCTTCAAAGGAAAAGAAATGGCAAATAGGCTAGTCGCCTGGTCCCAATGTGAAATTGTTGCATTACTTATATACCACTAAGAAAGTTTTCTTTGAAAGTATATACCCTTAAGAAAGTTGAAGGACAGGTGATAAGGTGCTGAAGTGGTTACTTTGTGGTAGCCCCCCCCCAACCCCCAAAAGGAAAAGGGTGGGGCTGGGGGTATTATGCGAGTAGAATTGTGTACATTCCCCAACCCATGTCCACTGGTTCCTAGCAATGTCGTCAATATGGGTATCAAATCATGACTCATTTGAGGAGTTAAATGGCATCTGATTCTGACTTATATATATCGTGGATCATAAAAGTATAGTGGGATATTTTTCTAAAAGAATATGTGATATACAGCCAAGATTGTCGCAAGGATTGTATGAAGAGGGCCTCGGACCTTTTATCCCTTGTGCCCTCTGGATGCCTTGCATCATATCTGGGAAAATATTGACAGCAATGGTTTCTAAATAGTCCATTATTGACCTTACAGTTTGTTAGTTGAGTATGACCCTGGATCTCTCCAAAACTATGTTCCACACAACATATGATCTTTCATTCTTTCTGATCTTCTTCATCTCAAGTCCATGTTCTGTATTTTCTCTTTTATTGCCTTCTTTCGTTCTCTTACAGATGGTTTCCTTCTCACAAGCGATAATACTCCTTAAGGTGCCTTCATTTCTGTGATAATGCCTTTGTCTTTTCTAAACTATCAGGTGCCTATCATTTCACTCTTTTGGATGGGTTTCCCTCTAGCAAATAAGGCCATTATGTTTAGAGGTTGGGAGTTGATTGTCAACTTCTTTGAAAGTGAGCCGGTGGGTTGGACTGCTAATTTTATTGAATAGACAGAGGTAATACAATCCGTTGAGGTGAGGAAAGGTTCCTCATTCTCAAAATTAAATCCCTACATCAAGTTGAGTGTTTTAAACTCCTAATTCGAAACTGGCATTGAAACCCCAAGAATATATCTACCCCAATTGTACAAAACATAAAAGGCTTTTGAACAAATGTTTTGTATATATTCTGTACTTCCCCGAAAGATGTCATTTCGTTCCCTCCAGAGACTTCCAAAAAATCACATGTGGAAGAATAACCAACACCTTAGTATGCATGTTCCTACCTTGGGCCAATTGCAGGTTTCTGAAGAAATGTCCCATATCTTGAACTGTGCTGAAGGTAGGCTGAAATGATAGTAATTGTCCAAAAATCCTCCAAACACTTGTGCTTACTGAGCAAGTGACGAAGAGATGATCAATATCATCTGATTCTGCCTCACATAAGGGCCAAACAATGACACGATGTGGCTTCCATTTTTTCCTACACAATTTATTGATGATCCTTCTTTAAAAAACCGACCACATGAAAGCCTTGACTTTGAGCAATGAACCTTGCATTGCTCAAATAAAGGGCCACGGAGTTTTGCTAGGTTGGATAATGTTCTATTGTCTGTTTTCATTGGGTCGCATAGGAGGACATTATGGAATATCCAAACACTTGCCTAGAACACCTCCTGTGAACGTCAGTGATCTTGAAAGCTGTATATGTAGTGGGAAACACAAAATTGTGTGCAGATGACTGATGGGAGACGCTAAATTATTGTTGTATGGTGATATTCCACTCCACGCTTTTCCCAGAAATATATATGACTGCAAAAGACGAGGATGCTATGGTGGCTGACCATTGTGATGCAACAGCAGTCGACTCACAGGCTCACATGCGCGTGTGTGTGCACACACAGCAGTTTTAGATGAGAAGTGGATTTTGCCACCCAATTCCTGGAGTGATTGATCATTGAAGTTGGGCGACTAAGTTTACAAGGACCACTGGATTTCATGTTGTGAGCAGAGCAGTTCCTCTTTGGCAGAGTTTCGTGCAGAGTTTACTGGTCTGTGCAGTTTAGAAATCACTCACACCTTTGATGTATGGAAATAAAAACCAGCTGAACCAGTTGAACCAGAATGGAAGCAATCCGGCTCATATGGGGGATAAATAGAAAAAAACCAGTCAGTTTACTGGCTAAAACTGAGTTCCCAACCAAAACCTGCCAGGAGTGGTTTTGTTTCAAAACCGAATTCTTAAACTCGAGTAGTATTAATGCTTTCCTTATTCCCTGACAGTAGATTTGTTGTTACCTGTGGCTGTGTAGTATGATGCTGAAGAGTCAGTATAGCAACTTTTGCTATTACATTATCACTAGGCAGATATGTGAGAATCTATGCATTGCACACTTGAGGACATGCCGACATGGGTCTCACAAACTAGCATCGAGGAAACACGAAAGAGTTAGAACAAGTAGCCTTTCAGGAAAGGTACAAAAGCATGGTTAATGACCTTGCATGCTATTTCAGGCGGAGTTGGGGTAAGCTTGGTGAAGTTGGGGTCCATCATTCTCCTTAAAATTAGTACTAAACTACTAATTTTGGCTGTTGTGGTCCCGGAGCATCATCAATTTTGCCACTGCTCATCTGGTCCCTTATGTCCTCTCTCTTTTGTTGGCTAATGGCTATATATGTAGCTCCATATCACTATGGTGTCCTGCTGTCCCTTGTTCAAGCTCCCCACCTATCCCTGCAGTCCAAGCTCCCCTCCCACCCACTCCAATCACCAAAATGTAGCCCAACAAATTTGGTGGAGAATTTTGTCTTGCTTCCAGAGTCCTAAAGACAATTCCAACTTATACAGGAGGTCCAGGTCCTTACTCCTCAGCCAATGCTGCATTACTTGGAGGTGAATTTTAGGAAATTAAAGTCAAACAGGTCAGCCATCTAGCTTCAGCTTCTTCATGGGAGAAAATGAGTTTTCTGTGGATTTTAGGCAGGTTTCCTTTTTCGCTTTGGGCTGAAGGGTTATGGAGTGGCCTCAGTCGTTCGGTGGAAAAGGCTATGATTATTGCATCTCACTTTTAAGAAGATTCCTGGCTCTATCTAGTTTTAACTCTGGGGAGGGGGATCATAGGCAGGATGGTGGACATTCTCTGTCCCGATGAACAGTCAATCAGAAAGATTATTTTTTGGAGTGCCAACCGTTGTCTTAATCTTATTCCTTTGCATTGTCAATAATAAAATCAGGAGTGCATTTAAAGAAAGGAGTTGTCATGCTTTAAAAATGGAGGGGAAAGTAAAAGTTACGACTGCTGAAAGGTATACATATTAATCATAATCTACAAACAGCATTTATTGTCCTTTAAGGTTATCTATTTAAACAGCTGCCTGATCTTGTCCATGCCTGCTATGTATATATACAAGTACAAGAGCTCAAAGAAGGGCAAGACCAGTGGCTGATCTCCTATTTCTAGTAGGAACAATGACGGTCCATACCCCTCAAACCTTCCAAAAATCTTATACCCTCAAATCACTGTATTAGCTGTTACACCCAGAATTTTTTTTAAAAAATATGATCATATTCCTGTAGTTCACAACTTAGGAGATAGTATTATGAGAATATTCTTTAACAGTGTCAACAGGGGCTAATTATATTTTATTATTTTTATCCTTATCTATTCTATTTTTTTTAATCTGTGTGTTTGTGTTGTGAAGGGGTTGCTGGGCCCCTCTCCTTCTATCCTGACCAGTTGCAGCAACAGCAGCAATAGTGGCTGCCAGCCCTTCTAGTGACATTTTTTCCTCTCCCTCTACTTGATCAGTTGCAGCAAAGGTAGCAAGCAATTGCTGCTGCTGCTTTTGTTGCAACAACTGGCGCTGGCGTGTGAGCATGTTAAAGTTAGCCTCATCTTGGGGATAAAGTAAGCTTTTTGTTGTTCGGTTAGGAGTTAACACGACTTCTGTTGAGTTGACTTGCTTGGACAGATTTGGACAATTTAACTTTCATCTCAAATTACCTTTTTTGTGTTTTGTTTAGATTCGGTGCAGGCACTGTGTTTTTGTCCTCAAAGTTGGAACTGTATTGTTTTACCAAACATCATGCCCATAAAAAAAAAGGTCTGGCAATTCTGTTGTGATTAACCCTCCTACGGTTCTGAAATTCTGCCATTAGTCTCAGAGAAATTCCACAGGAGGAGGTGGCATAGTATGCAAACGTTCATTCATACCCAATAATGACCAGTAACTACTACTCGTGAGTGTGTGGATAGTATGGTATATGATCTTACAGTCTACCATGGTTGCATATTTGAAGCAACATAGGCACTTGTGCAGGAGAAATAACCTGTAGTGTACCCCTGACCAGATGGAAAATGGTTGGGAAAATAAAATTAGGGAAATGCCGGGCATCTCTGTAGTTGAAAATCACCAGGGTGGGGATCTTCTGAGGCAACAACCCATTCCCACCCAAGAAAAAGGAAATACAGAATTAATTTTTTTAGTCAAATGTTTTGTGCAATCACTCTTAAAATATTTCTCATCCGAATATTGAAAATTGAGCTGGAAAATATTTGAATGTTCTAAAGTTCCAAACAGTCATTGAGTAATTAGGCGCGTGAAGTAGAAAGATATGCTTTGGTTGAACATATCAGTACACCCAGTCAATGTTTACAAAGTCTGACGAAGTTGAATGGAATTCATATTTTCTTCGGTTCATTGGGTGATAGACATGTTTATCATTTTTTAAACTTCAGTTATATTTTCGTGTTGTGTATCATGCTTGATTTCCATGGCTTGCCCGCTATCTTGAAGCCTCCTTGTCGCCGCTTTGATGACTGATGCTACGGGTAGACGTTAAATGTTTCCTTGCATCTCTTAAACCCAAATGCAGTGCAAGGTGTGCATGCAGACGTTCATGTGTACAACATCAGAAGTGAAGTGCAAGGAGCATGCGGAGGCAAAGCATCCCAAAACGGATTTGTATCAGTGTTTTCCCCACCTCAAAGATTAGCGGGACTCTTGGTGTGCCTGCCTCATCTGCAATCCATTTATATATCCTATGGATATATTCCCTGTTTATCTAGCTGCCTAAGTGGATCCACAAGGGTCCAGACGCTGGGTTTGCTTAGTGTGCGAATACTTTTGATGCACATGCTAGTCTAGCTGTAATCATGCTATCATTTTCTGAATTATCGAGAAAGTGGACATGGTTGGCCTAATCACGTGTTGTTGTCCATTGTGTAGCTCAAAGTCATTGGTCTGAATTAGAGCCCTTCAATTTACGCGTTATTTTACTTGAAGTGTGTTCTTCTACCCTGCCAGCCACTGTTGCCGTCGTACAAGCTTGCGCGCCCTGTGTCATTTTGATCCAATTACTTGAAGATGGTAGCTCCGTTGGATCCACTGTCAATTTGATCTATTATTACCAACGCCTTGCTTGTCATCCGTTGCCAAAAAGAAGCAAGTTTTTTTCCCCCTGTAATTGATGCGATACCCTTCGGTTTCAAAATACAGACTTTGATATCAGATGTTGGACTGGATTTCTTTTCTGGATAGCAAATGTTGGAAAACCCAAAAAAAGACGGCAGATAACAAAAAGGCAAGGGGTTTTTGTTAACATTAGATGCTATAGCTACGATTTTTGAAGTACTTTTGGTCCTGTTGGGCCTTTCATGGGCTTGATAAGAAGGTTTGGAGTTTTACTTACTGTACTGGCGGTGGTGCAAGAGCCTCTCCATGTGGTGCCAAAAAAAAAGTATTTATTTTTAAATTTTGTTACGCTGTCTTTCATGTAGCTGGCTCATTTAAGAGCATCTGTTTTTTTTGAAGACTTTGTTCTGTCTGTCTAACCTATGATTGGACGATACAGATTGGCTGTTTGCATGAGGGGTGGCCTTATTTTTGTTTTCTCTCACTGCACGGCCTCCGGCATTGCAGGCGGTGCATTAAGGACGAAGTTTAGTCCAAGCTCGATATTAAAACAGGTCTTCTGGCTTGAATGTAATGATTTACTATGGGATTGAACTAGCATAAATTTAATGATTGGCACACCCTCAACAGAAAACCTAATGTATCATTAGACTTAAATTAATTAACTTATAATAAAAAATTACAATGGGTGATGCCTGAAATTGAATTTCTTAGAAATATACGTACATAATAATTTTCGCATAAATTTTTTTTTTCAGAAGGTATATCTAGTCACCGCTTTCTTTTTGTGTAGAGACCATTGGATCAGTAATCTGATGATCATATTTCATGTAAATTAATATGTATCATATATATGTATGAATACACAATATTCGATGATGATTCATAATTTATACAAATGATGTCTTTACATTTAATATTTGGGTTTTGGTGTTTATGGTTAGCCTTGGCCAATCCCTATCCACCAATGCAAAAGCAAGTAATATTTGTTGTAACACTGAGACGGTGGTTATGCCATGTCATCTTGCGGCCTTCTCTTCCATTGATCCAAATCGTCTCTTCCATTGATCCAAATCGCACATAGCCTGAGGGTCATTCATCTGACTTGATGTCCGGCAGTCATGTTGTACGTAGATCAGTGAGATGGGAGTCTTGCAAGATGACATGACACAACTGTAATTTCTGACTTATAACAAGTATTATTACGTAGAAATAAAACGAGTCAATTTTATCACTCAACCCTATTTAATAATCTAATCATGCCAGCAAGCCTTGGGTACCCATCAACACAACCCTGATCCAAACAAGCTCTTTCCCATCCAGATGCATGGGAGATTCTCGAACCATCCAACCCCAATCAATGTCCGTCAAATCTTCTCCCATCCGTGAAAACTCACATGAACAAAAATGAGAGTGCAAAGGATCTGTCCTGAGGGGGGACCCCATACCCTGTATATGATGTGACCCAAGATCTGCCAAACCCATCACCACTTGCATTCTGCAGGAAGCCCATGGTGGGCATCCGGAACAGCTCCGGGTCCACCTATGCATGGCCTCAAGAGAAGAGGAACCCCAAGGAGGACCGTCACGAGCGTTCCAAGCCCAGGAATGAACAAGAGAGGGATATGCACTTCACCTGCTCGAGAGAATGACAAAGACGACCTCCATGCCCTGTCTCCATCCATCCCCAAGGATCACACACCTCCTCGCGAGGGAGGGGGGGGGGGGGGGCAAGCAATTGAAAGATTCGCCAGCCGCCGCCGGCCCACCACCACCATGTCGGCCAAGCTTAACCTACCTGGACGCTGGCGCAGTGGCGGCCACGTCTCTCCGCAGGAGGTGCCCCGCGAGGCGGGCCAAGGCCGAAGGAGCCACTGGTGCTAGATGCCTAGAGTTAAGATCCTCTTATATAATATTTTTAAGAGCTAATGTTTCTTTAATGCCTGATGAGAAAAGAGTTGCATCCAAATGAATACATATCTTTAAGTTGAATCTGCACAATGATCTGATTCGAAGATTCTTAAAAAAAAATCAAAAAGATAAGACTCCCACGTAGTTGGCTTAATTAGTAGGCAAGAACGTTTAAAATTAGAGAGGGAATGGGAGAGCAAGAGAAAGAAGAGATGGATAGTTGCAGGACTCTCTCTCTCTCTCTATATATATATTTTTTTTGGCAATGCCCTAGTTGTAGAAAGCTCTCTATCCTCCAATCCCCCCACGTACGCGCCTCATACAAAGTCATTTTAATTAGCCGAAGCTAGATATGAAGATGAGATTAGTCTCACTAAAAAGTCACTTACCACTCAACTAATTAGTTGGTTGCAAGGAAATAATCCACTAAAAACGAGCTCCGCTGAGATTAGTTGACCTCCAGTTTGGTGGAATCTACGTACTAGAAAGGAGTCAATTAAATTAATTAGCTGGTGACAGAGATGGCGATGCATCTTAGTGATCCAACCTTATCGATCCCCTAGATCTAACCTTTCATTAAACGTAGAAGGATTAACATCAACCCACTTAGGTCTACTTCGCTCAACCTACAGAAGTCAGTTCTATAATATATATATATATATATATTACTTCTGGCATCAATTAAATTGACATCATGCATCAAGAACTGTCATATTAATTTCCACATCCATATCGTCCAATCACTCCCTGCTAAGGGCAAAAATGAAAAAAAAAAAAAGGAAAGTGGAGAGAACAGGAGAGAGATAAAGCACAAAAAAGGGGGCCCAGAAAACATAAGTGGAATATAAAAACTAATTAATGCATGCACCTTCCATACTCTGTCGATTGGTCCTTCTAACATGCATGGCAATGTACGCTTGATGGGTTGTGGCAGTCTTGCAGATACCATCTGAGTTCTGATGGGTGTAGCTAGCTAGTATAATATACCAGGATCAGATGAAGCAAGGAAGTAAAACAGAGAACTGAATTCTTCGTCATGTTAGCATTTTTACGAAATTGTTGATCTTCTAGCTAGCTAGTATCTACGAAAAGATGAGCTCATGAACATGCTTCTGATCAGTTCTGATGGGTATAGCTAGCTAGTATATACCGGACGGGATCAGATGAAACAAGGAAGTAACAGAGAGCTTAATTCTTCATCATTTTAGCACTTTTTCTGAAATTGATAATCTTCTAGCTATAGTATCTACGAAAAGATGAGCTCATGAACATGTAATGCATACAAAGGAATACACATGATAGAAGCATGCATGAAAAGGACTGCGATGTGACTTACCTACGTACGTACTGGCTATGATAGAGAGAGAGAGAGAGAGAGAGAGAGAGAGAGAGAGAGAGGCATGTTCTTCCTCACTTGGCAACAAAGCTTATTGATATAGGTTCAAAGGGCATGATCCAGGCCAAGTAGCTAGCTAGGATGTCTTCCCCAGTTCCCCAGAATCTCAGATCCCCTCCCCTCAAGTAGTCACAAATTAAGTACCACGTTCCCTGAGAATAATTAACCAGGGTTGGGGGGGGGGGGGGGAAGACGGAGGACGGCCATAAGAGACTGGGGACACAAGCAGCTCGATCAGACATGTCACTCTAGGTTGAAAGGCCACGTGAACTGTGAGCCCATGCAGATGTAAGGGGTGGGGGCGGGTCAGCTCTGCCCCGCTCTCGTGGACAAAAGGGGTCGAGGGGAGAACGTGACGACGCCAACGCCGGCGGCAAATGCCACCAACATCGACCCCTCTGCATGCACGATTCTACGGCCGGTAATTAATTACAGTGGGTGAAATTATTATTTTTTTTTTTGGTAATGAAAAATCTAGCGGAGTGGTACGGAGAGTTGAGCGATTACCAAGTCACCCGAGTTCGAGTCTCACCCTACGCATCAAGTCACCTTTTTTTTTACCGCTGCCATAAAATCTCGGACTCACATCTCTCGAGGATTAAATGTGAGTCAATTAAATCTCCCCGAGGATCGATCTCGGGTACCTCCTATAAAAAGGAGGACCTTTCTCACCGAGTCACTCGGGATCCTCTAGTGGGTGAAATTATAATTGTATTGTTTGGAAACACAAATCTATGATTGTGGTGTCAACAATCCTACAAACGGTAACATCAAGTACGTAGATTCGCGACTCATTACCATGCATGAGACGACTAGATCGACTAAATGGTCATTGAAGTTTTTTTTTCTTTATTGACTTGAAGCTGTAAAGTGTCCTCTTCCCATCAAATCAATCAGTAGTTCTTAATTAGTGACCGGACTAGCTAGTTATTCATTACCCGCTCACCAACGGTACATATATATCGACACAGGTAAAATTAACGAAGAAGATGCTGTTGCAGATTTGGATGTTTTGTAGAGAGAGAGAGAGGGAGAAAGTATGGGAGACATGACTTCATGTGGAGGAGGACAAGATGCCATCTACCCTTCCTCCCCCAAAAAACTTCGACATTATTCCACACCCTTTCTTTGGAGTGTATCACCGCATATGCCAAAAGTACCTTATCACATTATTATTCCCGCATCCATGGCCACAGGGCTCCACAAACCCCCAAACACAGGAATCTGCGAGGCAAACAATAATGGGGGAATGTGGGCTTCTTTGTGGTACCTCCACGACGACATGAACGACCTCCTGCCAACGCGCAGAAGGGGGTGAAGAGGAAGACGACGCCGTGCCGGGTCCACGCTCGACAGGGGTAGGCGTTCCCCGCACGGCGTCGTGGGCATTTCGCCGAACGGGTGGGTGGAGGGTGAAGGGGGCCGGGGGGGGGGGCACCCGATCCGATACTTGTGCGTTTGAATCCGCACTTATCGTCGTGTGTCGAGCAGCATGTGGGGAGAGGATCGAGTGTTTTGGATTCCCCTGCCCACCTGTTTTGGTTTCGAGGAACCGAACAACAAAATTAAGATTGGACCCCTGAAATTAGTCTCGGTGCAATTTTCGTTAGGTTGACCTACAAATTAGAGAGAGAGAGAGAGAAAAAAAAAACAAGAGTGCGGTAGGATTCAGGATTTGGGTGAATGGGTACTTAAGGTTGAGTGTATGAAATAATCAAATGATAGCATATTAAAATGTCAATTAAGGGCAAAAAATTATGCATCGTATACAAGTAATTTTTGTACTTCGAAGAGATTTTATTTTTATTCGATCATTATATTTTTATATCACGCCAATCTCTACAAACATGATGTAGCACATGTGGATGCAGTCTCATCCTCATTTTACACTTTTCTCCAACCCAATTAACTTTTTATTCTTCTTTTAAATAGTGGGAGAATCAGCAGGTTCTTCCAATATCTTTTTTATTTTTATTTTGTGTTCCCCAGCTAGCTAACTAGTTCTAAGTTTGTGTTCTATATATAGATTATTATTCCGAATCGAATTTTATTTTTCCTCTATGGCTATATACATTTGAGAACGTGGAGTGGGATGTGGATCAACTTAAGGGGGAAAATGTGGAATAAAGGCTGGCCACTATCATGAGAAGACAACAGCTCAAAACAAGAGGTTAAAACACACACACACACACACACACACATATATATATATATATATATATATGGGTATAATTAATTACGTACGTACTATAAGGAGAACACAAAACAAACAAGGAAGGAACCTCCCCAGTTTGAGTTGCACTGCTTCCGGTCACGCGTACAGGAGCAGCTCCTCCGACACAAAAGCCGATCGAGCTAATGGCCAGGGGCGCGCATGGAGCCCAGGATATATATATAATAATCTGCATGCCCTCCTCCCTGCAGGTGCACATGAAAGAGAGATATATAACCCCCGATGCCGATCGAGGAGAAAACCCTAGCTAGCTAGAGAGAAACCTTAAAGACAGTACTGAACCCTGACAAGGGCCAAAGAAGGGCGGGCGGGGGAGGGGGGGCGGCTTGCTAAATCATAGGCGTGTTTCCGGATAGTGTACTTGTCTCCTTAGCTTTAGTTCAGAAGCCATGCACGCATGCATGTTCCCTCTAATTGGTGTTGTTTAATCGAATGGAGCCTTTTTTTTAAAAAAAAAAAGAAAAACAGAAGAACTAGTTAGGGTTTTGCGTATGTGTGTGTACGTTGGTTGTCACTGGGGCCGGGGGGGGGCACCATATATGCATGTGATCCCTCACCTCCCACACCCTGGCAAGAAGAGACGAAGGAAGATCCAAGGCGATGGTGATGGAGTTAACTTGATAACGTACGTGTGGGAAACACATCTGTACGTGTGTGCGTGTTTTACTGATCCAAATATATTGTTATTAAGGTGTCAAGCCGACAGTGGGTACATGATGTATACAAGGGGGGATGGGGCGCCCTCTTTGTTAATTATCAGCTAAATAATATATATATGGTTGCTGTCATCATCATTATCCGAGTTTTATCTTATTTATTTAAAATCGAATTAGCAGCTAGAATTAAATTGATAATGACATATTTAAGTATCTGATTACGTCTGTCTAATCTATGACCTAATCAAAAGCTACACTTGTGACATCACAGCCCATCGGACTAAACCCTATCGATCATCCGTCTCACAACTGCTGTTAACCGTGCCATGACGCCACAAGTACTTAATTATACTCTTTAGGCACAGTACCCTGAGAGAGAGAGAGAGAGAGAGAGAGATCTTTACTTTTATAATTAGCTTTCCTACTTAATCATGTCACCTTTGGTTTGAGGTTTTAAGAAAAGCATGTAGCCATTTTTTAAGTTGTTCTCAACATCACCTCCTACTAACAATACGTACGTAAAACGTGGATCCTCTTCTTTCTCTTCACACCACGGATCCGTACTACTTAGTTTAGTGTCTAACATAGAAGAAAGGTGGCATCTCTTCGGCCGATACATAAAATATCCGCCCTTGTCATAGAAATAAAGATAATTAAACGATTGAGATGAATTATTGTTTTAATTCGATGGGGGCATCTACATACTCGATCTATCGATCCGCGAAGACATCGGAGACAACACCAACATTAATTTTCTCTTTCTCTTAAGTGAAATAAATATCTTTTTTGTGACAAAAAAATAATAGTCTATATATATATCTTGATCGTCTAATATTAATTTGAGGTAGACATTATCTTGAGAAACAAAAGCAATCTCCCCCTTCTCCCACCTCCCTCAACCCCACCCCTATCCCAAGAATCCAAAAGAACAAGTTTAACTGGGGTCTTCCTGTTCCCCCTTTATTTATTTATTTATTTTTTTAATCTGGGTTGGGGGTGGTGCAGCAGGAGGAGGAGGAGAGGGAGGGGGTGGAGCCCCAAGCTTTTCATTAGGGTGGACAGGGCCGGCAGGCTAGAATGGGGGGTCCACAACCCCATAAGTGTACATCCCAGAGCCGGCAACGCGTGAACCCATGTCGGCCCATCTCTCCCTCTCCCGTTATCCTGGCCAGGCACTTCAGTGAGCATGATCCTCCTATATTATTATTACCCCTGCCAGAGAGGAAAGAAGAAGAAGGGAAAAAAAAAACCCCACAATGCATGGTCAATTATACACATACCCTTCTGTAGGATTTCAAGTATGAAAACATACCTTTACAAATGTAATCATATGTCTGTCTTCATGTTCTAGAATATATATATATATATATATATATATATATATATATATATATACATTTGAATTAATCCTGTCAAAACATGAAGTTTCCTTAACCAAACAACACTTGCTTTAGGACCTAACTTAACAATGTACAACATGGAATAACACAAATATAGATTTCATGGGCAATGATAGCACACTACATCTTTGTTTGGCTAACCTTGCGTGAGGATGCATGATTCGGCTGATGAATTGATCGGATATTAATTGAGGACATATATATATATATATATATTAATTTGGAGACTCGAGGGGGTATATTTGCAATTGCACTAAAATAAAAAAAAGTGGTGGGTGGACAGATGCTAATTATCATGTAGGAATTAATGGAAGGAATGAGGACAAGAAGTGGATTGGGAGTGGGGGGTACCCACATGACTTCCAACATGTGATCCTTCTTGTTAAGCATCCCCCCTCCCCCACCTCTTGTTGCTTCCCCTGATGTCTTCACCCCCCCCCCCCCTTTTTTTGTGTGTTTTGTACACATTGGATAGATATACATGTACTCATCTGGCCATCTCTTCATGAGACTTATCAGACTCATACCCTGCTCAGAATGATCTGCCAGTACGACAAGAACAACTCCAAAATCCCTTTCCCTCCTCCCAAAGAAACGGAAAAAGGAGGAATTTCTTTTGTATAATGTTAATGCCTCAATAATGCATGTGGAAGTGTGTGGGTTCCTCTGTTGTACTTTTGTCCGGGCTAGCTGTGTGTTCATGGCAGATCGCCACTACATATAAGACCTCTCTCAGTTAGATTTGAAGATTATGATCAATGGGGTGGGTCAGCACCGGTGATAAGTTAATGGAACCACCATTCATGTACCATTCATGGCCAGTCTGTCGGTTATGGTGACCCAGCACCTCTCATGTTCATGCATGACAGGTCTAGGTCAAGTCTCCCATATTAGATATATTACATGATTTTAAGGTGTTAGTACTTAATTGATTAGAGATCCCCAGGGGGTTGTTTATTTCGAGCGTAAACTGCTGTAAAATGCCCTAAAATGTTGTATTTGTGTGTGAGACATGAAACACGTACGGTGTTATATGGTATTTTACATCTAACCAAATTATTTAATCAAAATTTATATATAATTCGACGGCCTCATATCTGCAACATTACAAGTTTAAATTCAGGTTTGTATTTGCAGTGGCACAAACTTAAGGTCAGTACCGATTTTGTCAATGATCCAAAAGGTTCACTCACCTGTGTACAAACCTAAATCCCCACAATAATAATGTTTTGACCCAGTCAGCATGGAGAATGCTTGTAGGCTTGTAGCTGGGGATATCTGCAAAACCTTTTAGAGAGAGAGAGAGAGAGAGAAGAGGACCAGAATTCATGTAGAAAGGCCCCACTGCTTGCACTGTCAAGTGCTCCAAACTGGTTGAAGAGACCTGCCAGGGCCTGTGGTTTGTTGGGACATGGACATTAAAATCCTTTGCCCTGGACATGAATGCATGCACTGCAGTGTTGGGTGGGGGTGCCTTTTGCAAGCCTTGAAAAAAAAAAAGGGGAAAGAAAGTGTGTATTTATCCATCAGGTGCATAGTTCCTTTCCTTTCCCAGTCAGTCCTCATATGAATATGTGTCCTCTTGGCACTTGTCCTATCACCACTAGCTCATCCTGATAACGAATATCCAGCCCAATTATTGATCCACATCCTGCCAAAGCTTGAAGGTTTGGTGGTAGAGACCACCAAAGTATTTTGCTGAGAATAGTTTCACGTTGATTAGAGATAAAATATAGATTTTATCTTTTTATAATTTACAATTTAAAAATATGGAGTCACACAGCTTAAATTTGCTATTTATATGACAGAGACAAGATTCATTTGTATGCAGGAGAACATGTTCGAAATAGTTCCACATGGATTAAGAAGAGAATGAAAGGACGTAACCCACTTTGCTCATGGTCCTACGGTTTGGATTCTGTGAATATGATTATATTTAGAGGGTTGATGAAGATTACCATGTGTGGGGTAGCGAGCACACTGATCATAGAATACCAAGAACATGTGACTTACCATGTCAGGTCCTGGCTGGTGATTCCTTGGAGTGCCCTGTTATTCTGAAAAAAGCGGTGGGTCTAGTTTTCCTAGTTTTATAACACCATGCTTTGCTGACACTTTCTGTGGCATCTTTTACCTCTCAATACTTCTACTGCATTGGCTGAAGGGACTGGGATTTGTTGGGGGCAGGCCCTTAAAAGCTAGTATAAAAGCTCTGGTAGGAGCCTGAAGAGGGATCTCAAATTCTTCTCCTCTCAGAAGGGTTGGGGAATTTAGAGAACAATCAATTTGTCCAAGGGGAGGACTGTGGTGGCCTAACCTCTGGAAGTGAGCTGATGATGATCCAACTTCCAAGGGATGCCTCTTTAAGTCTCCTCTCCCTCTAGATAGCAGGACTGCGCAGGTAATGAAACCACCTTTTCTTCCTTTCAAACACCTTCTTTCCTGCTGTGGTTTTGCCATTCTTCTCCTGAGTTCTAATATCTGTGATGAGCTTTCTCCGGACTTCCCTGGGTCCTGCTAATGCTTGCCTCTGCTGCAAACAGAGGAATGGGCCAACGGTCTCCCCTGTACACAGATTTGTTATCATCCCTGAGAATGTGGAGACTTCTGCATTCAGATATCTGTTCCAGACCAAGTAGTTTCTTGTTAGAGAAGAGGTTGTGTTCAGAAGAAACAGTAGGGATCTGCGAATTGGGTGGTCTATGGGGCCTCAGAATTCTGTGTTCAACATAACAGACATTTCTTGGTCTTGTGGCAACTCAATCTTCTCTCCCCCCCATAAATAGTCAAGCTCTCCACTACTGATTCATGCTTGTCGTCAGTTCTTATCCCTTATGCTGTGCAGATAACTGGCCCTCTGGTCACTGATGTAGGGAAAAACCTTGAACATCTTTGCACAATGTTTCTATCATTCTTTTTTTTTTAATTTTTTTTTCTGGTCGGTTCCCATGATGTCATCCCTAAAGGTCTCTGTCCAAAGGGATGAAAGGAGAGGATTGTTTTCCAAATTGAGCAAAAGATGAGCTGCTATGATGCTGAGGTGTCTGGTGCAGTAGAGGGTATCTGTCCTTCTTCCCTCCTCTTCTGTTGTTTTTGAAGGAAACTATAAGCCTGCAGTTTGGTGAGGCAATCCATCTGTCCTTCCTATGTTGGAAAGGCCACTTAGTGACTATTCAAGTTTTCAAGGTCAAGAACATGGATGAATGCTTCCCACCTAAATTTAGTTCTTGCATGAGATCCTCTCAGAAGAGGGAAGCATATCTCTGCTTCCCCAACAAGAAGCCAGATAGAATGCTACAAGGATTTTGGAGTCTTTAAATTTGCCATTTCTAAGAAGAATGCCCAGTTTAAAGTTGGGGGACCTGCAGACGACATTTGCTCACAGCCGGGTACCCTGATAGAATTTCAGCTTAGAAGATTTTCTTAAGTTTGCTGGATCAGCTCATCTCCTTCCCTCTTCTTTTCCTCTAGAGAGTCGTTTTAATCGATGTAGAATAATGGAATCCCCGGTTTGATTTGCAGCCAGCCATTTTTTGATGAAAACAAAAACAACAGATACCCCCCCCCCCCGTAAAACAGTGTATCCTGATTCTAGATTTTCCAGTACTTTACGTCAATTCAAACAAGGAAATCCAAAGATTTGAGTATTTCAGATTAACCAAAACGAAGGGAACCCAAAAATTCCCTAGATTCCAGTGTTCTATGTCAATGCAAGTGACAACTGAGCTGAGACAGAGCTCTGCAAACTCCAGAACCTGACAATGTCCAGTTTCTCCACATTCCACAGCTAACAGGGAGAAGAGGAGTAAATTTCCTGGCCCAACACTGTTCAGTTCTTCCATCTTCTTGAGGAATCTCTGGCCTGTCGTACTGAAGACTCCAGTTGGAACCCCAAGATTTGAGAAGGCCAATGGAGAGCTTCCAGAAACAGTATAATAAGGAGTACATGAAGATGGCCATGCTGAAGCATGAGGAAACATTCAGAGAGCAGGTAGCCTCCAAAAAACCTTTCTGGGTCTGTACTTCTTCCTCTCAACACTTCTCCCGGTTTTTTTTTTCAGTTCAATAACAAAAGTCTAAAACTTTCCTCGGGGCTGTGTTGTTCACAAAAACTGCAGGTGGGTGAGCTCCACAGGCTCTACAGGATCCAGAAAATGCTCATGAGGGACATGAAAAGGAATGCACCGAGGAGGCAGCAGATGCTCGACCACCAAGGTGGCGTTCTCGAGAGAGCCGCCCATGTGGAAAACAAGCGGATTCCACATCAAGCATGCCACAGTTACCAGCTCCAGGGAAGACCCAGGAGGGCGCTTGATCTGGAACGCCCTGCAGAGGACCACGACGACGGCGACGGCGGCGGCGTCGGCGTCGAGGAGGAGAGCGAGATCGAGCTGACGCTGGCGACGGGAGGAGGCCGCAGGAGGAGGAAGGAGGATGCCTCCTTCACGTCCGACTCCGCAACAAGTTTCTCTTCCTCCTCCACGGAATCTGGTGGGGAGAACTCGAGGTTCCAGGAGTGGGGGCTGCTTCAGACGCAGGACATGAACAGGGGGGGCCACCCTGGTGGGAGGAAGAGCGAGCGTAACGTGGATGGAGCAGGGAGAGAGGACAGGATGGAGCAGCCGCCATGGCTGTTCCAGTGCCTAAGCCTGAACTTGACATGAGAAGAAGAGCAAGAAGGAGAGGAGGGCTTCTGGGTTGCCACGAGAGATGGTGTACATCCTTGTGCTGGGTTGCAGAAACGAGTGTCTCCTTCTCAAAGTAAAAAACCCCGTGTGAAGGCTCTTCGCTTGTTTCCTCATCGGAACACTAACCGCTAGGACTTCCCTCATTAGAACACTAACCGCTATGACTTTGTAGTTGCTGTTTGGAACCCGGAATCTCCTATGATTTCAGCTTCGTAAAATGGGTTCTTGACGAGAGTTGATCAGGTTACTGAATCACTGAATTCTCTCCATCCGTAGGTCAAAAGAAATCCTCCATTCTTGTGGATCTGGGTGTTTTCTTCCTCGTGCGAAATCTCTTCTTTTTCCGCTAAAAAATTAGAACTTAGCCTGAGTTTACAAATTATCTCTTCTTCTCCTTCTTCTTTGTTAGGAAAAACCCTCGGAATTAATGCCTACCTGCATCTTTTCTATTACCCGATCTTATTTATCATCTCCGGTTTCATCCCCCCTGCATGATCCTGACATCATCCACGCTGAGATGCTGTTTAGCTTACTGTTTGAACGCCATGATTTTTTTATATGTTTTATTTAAAGTCAGAAATAGTTTACCTGAGTTGTTGAAAAGATTGTCCACGGGAGAAGGAACCAAACCACTTAAAAGATTTTGGTTTCTTAGACGTACGGGTCATTGGGTTTTGACGTCAAACATGCTCAATTTGTACTCTCTTATCATGCAGATACAATATTTTGCAAACATTTTGAAGCATCTTTGCGTCAAAACAAATAGCCTCCTAATTTTGAGCCGGAAAAGCAAATAGCATTTTGCACGTACATGAATATTCTAAAGAAACCATACCTGCATCCCCATTTGAAATGAATATTGTAGAGATAGGAAAATGGTCTCCCAGACCCGTATCATATTTTTAAGATTTGTTTAGTTAGGGAATGACGCCTAGTCACTCGTAAAAATCTACAAGCACTAGAAATATGACGTCAGAAAGAGCTCTGGATGTTATCCATGGGACAACTCTTCGATTCTTAGACAACTCTTCGATTCTTAAGTCAAGATCATGTCGAGGTGAAGAACAGTAAGAGACAGAGAGAGAGAGAGAGAGCGTGGGAGTAGAGTAAACAAGCTTAGGAGTGGGAGTCGGGTTCATGGAGGTGCTCGTCACGTCCAGCGAGTGTTCGGAGAGTGCTCGCTAGGCGCAGGACGTGCTCGGAGACTTTCGCCTTCCTATCTCTCTTCTTTTTCTCTGCGCATGTCTAGGGATATCCCTGTGTCTGGGTGTCTCCGTCTGTGTCTCTGTCTTCCTATTTTTGTGTGTGTCCTTTGCCGTCTGACTGGAGGTCTATTTATATAGGTCGCCCTAGTGATGGAGATCCATTTTCTAATTGAGAAAGACGTAAGTCGTGGGATAACGCCTCCTTAATCGTGGGTGGAGTTTCTTGTTGCGTTCCTGCTTAAACGGGAAGTGCAACCTCTGGACGAGGATCCTGGCATAGTGCGTGTGACCTCGTC
Source organism: Amorphophallus konjac (assembly GCA_022559845.1). Classification (NCBI taxonomy): domain Eukaryota; kingdom Viridiplantae; phylum Streptophyta; class Magnoliopsida; order Alismatales; family Araceae; genus Amorphophallus; species Amorphophallus konjac. The sequence continues at coordinate 470,551,472 of CM040122.1, forward strand.
CCATGTTGGAGAAGAGGCCTGTAACTGTGGGAGTAACGTTTAGTTGCTGGAGAGTCATCCAGCGCTCGGGATGCCTGCGTCCATGCCAACTGTGGGCTGGCGAATCCTTTATATGACCTTATTGGGCCATTGGATTTTGGGCCGCAGACTATCGGGCGGCCTGCTTCGATCCCAACTGGACAGGGCTGAAGCGGGCCCGATGTTGGTGGGCCGCGATTGGCCTAGCCGGTTTTACCCTCCTCACTAGCCCCCCACTCTCGGGCATCGAGCATGCTCGGGATTCGAGAGGATATTCCAACGGGTCAGTTGGGAGAGGCTTCTAGGAGGATCTTCCCATGCTGCCCAACTCTCTGGCGCATGGGCCCATCACCTGCCGCGGTTCTTGGCACACAAGGTAGCCCCTGTCGAGATGTCAAGCGATGTCATTATCATCATGGCGCGGCCATTTTTCATCTGGAAAAGCGGACGCGGGAAGCTGCTTGGGTTTCTCGCCGCCAACCTCGGCGGTGACAGTCGCCTTTCGTCTTCGTAACCCCTTGAGGCGGCCACTTCGCCTCCATGGTCTATAAATTAGGGCAGATGGGCTTTTGAAGATGCTTCACTTGTTTCCTTCGTCTTCGGCATAAGAGCCCGCTGCTACCTCTGCCCTCGTCCCTTGCCCTGGTGAGGACCATTCTTCCTCTCCTTCTTTCTACACCTCATGGCACCTCATAGGAGACTTATTATTTTCGGTTCTGAACCTTCCATGGAAGAAGCCAGTCGCACCGGTGCCCTAAGTACTTCATGGGCCGGTCCCAGCCATCCTCATTCTCCTCCCTTTGTATCTTATCGGGTTGTCCACAGCTTCCGGGAGGCCTTCCAGATTCTAGCCGACTGCGACATCATCTTCCCTACTGTCGAGGAGTACTTAGGATGTTATTACCGCGGCGGCATTAGTATCCCTATTGAGCCTTTCCGAACAGGGTTTCGTCTTCCCCTTCATCCCTTCTTTGAGTATGTTCTTCACTTCTACAGCAAGTATCCGTGTGATCTTTCTCCCAATTCTTGGCGTATTCTCTGCGCCTCCGTGCACATCTGCAACCGGGCGGCAGTCACACCCACCGTCCATCTCTTCCGCCAACTCTACAGTCTTCAGCGCTGTCCTAGTGCTGATCACCCATCTTTTTGTCTTTAGGCCAAAAACAAACGATCCATCATTTTGTTTCCTCCACCGTATCCAACATCAAGTGCTGGACCGAGCGCTTTGTCATCGTGACGAAGGTAAAGGGGATTGGCCGAGCTAGCGACTGGGGTTTCTTTAGCATTCTCCAACTTCGTGCAGGTGACAACCTGCCCACCCCAACCACCGAGGAAGCCAAGGAGGTGAAGGCCATTCTTCGTCACCCCCTTCGCATCGCCGACACGAGGTTGACTCTCGATGTACTTCGGGAATTAGGATTGAGCCTCCCACTATCTCCTGGTATGGCCCTTGTTATTTTCATGGTGCCTCTATCTTTGACTTCTAACCATCTTGTCGTGCTGCAGGGGCTCCATCACCGCCAGAACTACGGTTCGAGACGGTAGAGCTATCGTGGTCCGTGACGCCTTGATGAAGGTCCACCGGTTCTACTGTATCAACGGGGTGTTTGAGCTTACCCTCGATCGATTCCATCCTAATGAGAACGAGTGAACACTTGTAACTCCATCAATAAAAAATCTCCTTCTGCTATTCTTTCTCTGCTTATGGGATGCTTGATGGACTCTGTGCCTTTCATTTTTCAATGTTTGCTTGATTTCCCTTTATCTGCTTGCCATTAACGAGCCCCTACTTTCCCCATGACGCTTGGATTTCCTGTGGGAGACTAAACGCCGCTGGTAGGGGGTGACGCGCCGCTGCTTCTTTGAAGGGGGGTGTCTCCCTCTATAAGTAGTAGGGTTGTGAGTCCATGTCTAGGCATTAGGCATCTTTTGCTCCCTATCTATCGTGCCTTCGCTGTAGCCATGTCTCAGCAAGTCCGAGACCCTTTGGTGGGTGGTGAACCCCCCAAGGATCCTTGCATGCCTACTGGCATCACAGTGGAGGCTGGCCCTCCTCTGGTGAAGCCGATGAATGAACCCCCCAAGAGTCCTGAGCCCACTACCGATGTCGTAGGCTCGCAGCGGAGTCTGATTCTGCTCTGACCGAGACGGGGAGTGAGCCCTCCAAGGGTGCCAGTCCTGCTACCGGTGCTTCGACAAGGTCTGATCCTCCTCTGGTGTTACCCGTTGGGTAGGGCGATGACAACGAAGACTTTGAGCAAGGCTAGTTCGATGGTCACCGCGATGGCATGAGGGTCGTGATGGCTTTGGTGTCCCCCTGCTTCCGTTATGACGGGTTGTTCTCCCATCGCCTTTATTGTTCTGATGATGACAATTGATGCCCTCTATACTTCCTTGTCATGAATAAAAGGATTTCCTTCTTTACTTGTCTTGTTTTGTATGTGTTTGCCCTTGGTCCCCACTTCCGTTCAGAGGGACTTATTGTAGTTGTCAACGTCTTTACGACTTATTCGTAGCGAGGCTAGGGCTGTACTCTAGGAATGAGGTGTCGAGCTTCAGTCTTGTCAGACTGTTTCCTTTGCCTACAGGAGAAGTGCTCATCTATTCCATAGAGCAGACCAAATCATTAGAGGGTTGTTGATCGCCTCTAGAGGGCTGGGTAGCCGCCGTCGCTTCTGAGGGGAGCGAAGTTGCTCGCCTCTTTTGGAGTTAGGGAACTACCCTTAGCAAATTTTGGAGGTGAGTGTACATCCATTCTTAGAGAGGAGTGGATTGTTACCCATCTCTTGGGGGCTCAATGGCCACCATTGTGATTTTGGAGGGGAGCATAACCGCTCGCCTCTAAGAGACTCGGAAACCACCTTGGTGATTTTGGAGGGGAGCATAACCGCTTGCCTCTTGGAGGCTTGGAAGTCACCATGGTTTTTCGAGGGGAGCATGACTGCTCGTCTCTTGGAGGCTCGAAAGCCACCATGATTTTAGAGAGGAGTATGACTGCTCGTCTCTTGGGGGCTCGGAAGCCACCATAGTTGTTGAGGGGAGCATGACTGCTTGCCTCTTGGAGGCTCAGAGGCCACCAACTGTTGAGCTCGGGGCATGACTTACTGGTACTGGAGGTAGATGGAGTAGCGAGAAGGAATAACAATTTCCATTTACTGGTAGAATTCTATCAGATTTACAGAATTCCAAGTTCGTGGGACTTCTCGCCCATCCAAGGCTGATAGTCTATACACCCCTTTGCCGAGCACTTCCGTCACCCGGTACGGGCCTTCCTAATTTGGAGCTAGCTTCCCCACGGCGGCTCTAGGGTCCGTGATACTGGCCCGACGTAGTACAAGGTCGTCGGAGAAGAAGTGGCGTTCCCTAACCCAAGCATTGTAGTATTGCGCCAGCCGTTGTTGGTAAGCAATGAGCCTGAGCTGGGCGCGCTCCCTTTCCTCCGTGAGCAAGTCCAAATTCTCTCACAATGCTTGGTTATTCCTGACCTCGTCAAATTGGCTAACCCTTAATGATGGGTTAGAGATCTCGACCGGGATGACTGCTTCGGCTCCGTATGCTAAGTGAAAGGGCGTTTCTCCTGTGGCAGCCCGAGTAGTAGTGTGGTGCGCCCATAGGACGCTTGGGATAGAATCTACCCACGACTCACCTGCCTGCTCCATGCGGGTCTTGATGTCGTGAAGGAGTGATCGGTTGGCATTCTCCACTAAGTCGTTTGCTTGAGGATTTCCCACTAAGTGTAATGATTCCAGATCCTCTGAGCACTTCTCTCAGAAGATAGTACTGGCGAACTGCCTGCCATTGTCAATTGTGAGAACGTGCACGATCCCGAACCGGCAAGTTATGTTGCATAAGACGAACTTCCACGTTGCTTCCCCTGTGATTTTCCCCAAGGGTTCTGCTTTGACCCATTTGGTGAAATAATCAATAAAGATGATGAGGAATTTCTTTCTTCCCTGAGCTTTCGAGAAGGGGCCCAATATATCTACCCCCCAACGAGCAAGGCTCCATCAGGGCGTGCAGCTACGTCGCTGGCTGGTGGTGCAAATTTGTAAACTTTTGACACTGGGGGCAGCTTCGAATATAGTTGAGACAGTCTTGCTGTAAGGTCGGCCACCAATATCCTTGCTGGAATAGGCTCCTGGCCAATGCTCATCCACCAAGATGGCTTCCATAGAGGCCTTCACGAACTTCCTGAATTGTCTGTTTAGCCTCGGTGGGGAATAAACACTTTAATAGGGGAGAAGAGAGCAATCATCTGAATAGCCATCCATCAACGACCGTAAAGTGTGTTGCTCGTGCTCGTACACGGCGAGCATCTGCGAGGTCATCAGGGAAGTGTTAACGCAGGAGAAAGTCAAGGATTGGGTCCATCCACGATGGCTCATAATCTATGACGTTCACTTGGGGATTAGGTTCTTCAATGCTTGGCGCTAACAACTCCTCCACCAGGACCGCTCTTGAATTGGTGACAATGGTGGAGGATGCTAAGCAGGAGAGAGTGTCTGCTAGGCCATTCTCTTCCCTCGGGATGTGGACCATATCAAAGTGGGATAAGCCTGATGCAGCCTCCTTCATCTTCTCGAGGTACTTCACCATCGCTAGCTCTCGGGCTTCGAACTCTCTACGAACTTGGCTGGCAACGAGTAGGGAGTCACTGTAAGCCTGAAGGTTGATTGCTCTAAGGTGCTTTGCCATGCGGAGACTAGCCAGCAGAGTTTCATACTCGGCCACGTTGTTGGTGGCTGGGAAGTTAAACCGCAGGGCATACTGTAACTCTCCCCCTTCCGGCGAAAGGAGAACTAGGCCCGCCCCACTGCTAGTGGCGCAGGATGAGCCGTCCACATATAGCTCCCATGTAGGTCCCAAAGACTGCTCAGGCGGTCCTTCGTCAGGGAGCGTACACTCGGCAATGAAGTACACCAGTGCCTGAGCCTTGATTGTCGTCCTTGGGCGGAAGTTGATGTCAAATTTTCCTAACTCAATGGCCCACTTGACGAGCATTCCTGGCGCGTCTTGGTTCTAGAGGATTTGGCGTAGGGGCTAATCAGTGAGGACCGTGATCGGATGGGAGAGAAAATATGGTCGCAACTTTCGCGCGACCGTTACCAGGGCAAGCGCAAACTTCTCCATCCATGAGTACCGAAACTCAGGTACCTGAAGTGCTCGACTTATGTAGTACATTGGCTTCATGACTTTGTCCTCTTCCCAAGTGAGCACAACACTCAGTGTGCTCGGCGCCACAGACAGATACATGAGTAGCCACTCTCCGTCGCGAGGCTTAGAGAGGATGGGGGTGAGGACAAGTACCGCTTCAGATCTTCGAAAGCTTGCTCACACTCCTGGTCCCAGTCTACTCGTCCCCTCTTCTCCGGCGACTTGTTGGCTTGCTTGATGAGCCAGAAGAAGGGGAGGCATCTCTCTGCGGCCCTGGACAGGAACCAGGTAAGGGCGGCCATGCGACTAGTGAGGCACTGCACATCCCTTACCTACTCCGGCCGCTTCATCTTTAGCACCGCTCAGATCTGGTTGGGGTTTGCTTCGATTCCACGGTGAGTTACTAGGAAACCAAGGAAATTACCCGACTTGACTCCAAACGTGCATTTGTTGGAGTTGAGCTTCATGTTTGTACTTCTGGAGTGCCACAAACATCTCTGCCAGGTCAACTAAGTGCTCAGCCGCTCGAAGGCTCTTAATGAGCATGTCATCAATGTAAACATCCATGTTGCGGTCGATCTGAGCATCGAACATGTGGTACGAGACGTTGGTACGTCGCTCCAACATTCTTCAATCCGAAGGGCATACACGTATAATAGTAGAGCTCGTGGTCGGTGATGAAGGTAGTCTTGTCCCGGTCAAGTTTATGCATGCTGATCTGATGATACCCGGAGTATGCATCTAGGAAACTCAACATCTTGTGCCCGGCCATGGCGTCAATCAACTAATCAATCTGCGGCATTGGGAAGCTATCCTTTGGGGTGGCCTTGTTAAGATCTGTGTAGTCTATGCACATACGCCACTCCCTATTGCTTTTAGGGACCAGGACCACATTGGCGATCCAGTCCGGGTACTGGGTGGGTCGTAGGAGTCCCAAGCGTAGTTTCTCGCTCACCTGCTCATTTATGATCGCATGTCGCTTGGGGTTACAACGCCTCATGCATTGTTGAACCGGGCGACAGTTCGGATCCAGTTTTAACTGGTGGGTGATGATCTCTAGTGGGATTCTGGGGAGCTCGTCCTCAGACCAAGCGAACACATCCTGATTTTTGACCAGGAAACGCCAGTAGCCTTCCTTCTCTTGCTCGGACAACATGGCGCCGATGCGAAGAGTCCTGCTCAGATCCTCCCCTACTTGGATGAGGTAAAGATCTTCGGCTGGTGTGCTCCCGCTGGGCCCGGGGTCCTCCGTCCTCGCCTTCTTCTCGAGGGGAGCATCTTCAGCCCGCCTTTCTTTGGTGGAGATCAAGTAGCACCTCCGAGACTCCCTCTGATCGCCCCAAACCTCCCCCACTCTGCAAGGAGTGGGGAATTTCAGCTTCTGATGGTAGGATGAGGGGACGCCCCTCAGTATGCCAAGGATGCCTCTGCCTATTATGGCGTTGTATCCGGCCATCACGCACACGACCGTGAAGTCAGCCAAAAACGTTATGAAAGTGATCGACATGGAGATGCGCCCATCTGGAAGGATAGTTGTTCCAGAAAAGCTGTACAGGGGTGTGTGCAATGGTGTTATCTACGATAGATCCACACCATGAGGACAAGATAGTCATAAGAAATCACATCAGGGTCACTTCCATTATCGACGAGGATCTGTCGTACAGTATATTGGTTAATGGTTGCAGAGACCACAAGGGTGTCGGAGTGGGGGGTGGTTACACCTTCCAGATCGTCGTCTGAAAAGATGATTGGATCTTTGAGGCGATCCTCCCCTACTTGGAGTCGCGGTGGCCCTCATCGCTGTAGTCCACTTGGTTTACCCCGGATGCATACCTACGACGTCTCCTGGAGTTGTCCCCTCCCGATGCCGACCCCCCAGAAATCATCATGATCTCCTTTCCGTTGGGCCGGTTATCGATGGGTGGAGGAGTCCGATCTTTATGATGTCGCTTCTCTATGGCCTTGGCGACGAATTTGTTGAGGAGGCCTCGTTGGATGAGGTCCTCGATCATATCCTTCAGGTGGATGCAGTCAACTATATTACGACCGTGGTCACAATAGAAGCGGCAATACCTCTTCCGACTTCTGGTCCTCAGATCGGACTTCATCTTTGAATGGGGCCGTCGGGGCGTATAGTGTCGGTATTGGCCCATGTCTCTCGCTTCTAAGCGGTCGCAGCGTTCTTGGTCACACCACTCGCGTTTGCCCCGCCCTTCTCATGGGGAATCGACGAGTCTCTTGGGTCGGGTTGACTAGACCGGGTAGTTCGAGTCAACGCCACGTTGTTTTCCTTGCAGCTGGCATGTTTTTGGGCCAGGGCGAGGAGATCCATCAGGGTCGTTGGAGCTTCTACTCTAAGCGATTGTCGGAGGATGGGATCTCGAGTCCCTTGCGTCAAGGTAGTGGTGGCGATGTTGACGTCAAGGTAAGGGATGTGGAGGGCTTCCATCAGGAAACGGGATATGTAGTCCCACAAGGTCTCTTCCCATCTATGTCTGACGGCGAGCAGGCTCACCGCTGACTTGGCTTCCTTTCAGCAGCCGATGAAGTTCTCCTTGAACAACTTCTTTAGTTGCTGGAAGAAGGTGATTAACCCGACAGGCAAAGACTCGAACCAGGTCCGAGTGTTCTCTTGGAGGGTGGTGACGAACGCCAGGCACTTCACGACGTCCGAAGCTCGATGGAACACCAGGTTCGACTCGAAGCTATGCATGTGGTTGGTCAGATCGGTGGTGCCGTCGTACGGGGTAAACGATGGCAGCCCTGGAACTTTGGAGGAATGGGGGCTTCCATGATCTCCTTGGAGAAAGGAGCATGAAAGTCAGTGCCGTCATCGATAAGCCCCCGAGTTCTTGCAGTGTGTAGAACATTGTCCAAGTATCAGACCTTACCTTCCAGCTCACGTTCTACTTCCTCGTAGCATCGCAGCTATTGTGCCATCTCCGGGTTGGAGTGGAGTGGGCTGCAAGGCCGTGGTGCGAGTGAGTTGAACAGACGCCGAGATTACGCAGCGGACATGTGGGAGGGCTCACGCACCTGGCGTGACTCCACCAAGGTGGCGGCTCCCCCGTTCTGGGGCAACTCCGTTGGGGCGCGGTCTGCCCCGTAGGTCGATTGAGGAGCCCTTGGCACAGCTCCGTCAGTGCCTGGAGTTGTCGGTGCATATCTGCCAGCTCGTCGACGGTGGGGTTGTGGATGGTAGCGCTGCACGACGGCCGAGTAAATGAGGACGTCTCTTGGGACCTCTGTTGGGAACTCGAGGCCTGGTGGGATCCTCGACCGCGGTTGCTAGTGTTGTGGTACCTTCCACAGGGTGCCATGGTCTTTTATCTCGTTCCCACAGACGGCGACAAAAAGTATAGAGGTGGAAAAATGATCTCCCAGACCCTATACCACACTTTTAAAATTTGTTTAGTTAGAGAAAGATGTCCAGCCACCCATGAAAGTATGCAAACATTAGAAAGATGACGTCAGAAGGAGTCATGGACGTTATCCCAAGAGATAACCCTCCGATGCTTAAGTCAGGATCACGCCGAGGTGAAGAATAATAGGAGAGAGAGAGAGAGAGTAAACAAGCCTTAGGAGTGAGAGTCGGGTTCCTAGAGGTGCTCGCCGCGTCCGACGAGTGCTTAGAGAGCGCTCGCTATGCGCAGGACATATTCCGAGGCTTCCGTCTTCCTATCTCTTTCCTTTTTCTCTACGCGTGTCTGAGTGTCTCCGTCCGTGTCTCTATCTTCCTGTTTTTGTGTCCTTTGTCGTATGACTGAATATCTATTTATATAAGTCGCCTTGATGATGGAGATCAATTTTCTAACAGAGAAAGGTGTAAGTCGTGAGATAATACCTCCCTAATCGTAAGTGGAGTTTCCTGTTGCGTTCTTGTTTAATCGGAAAGTGCGGCCTCGAGGCGAGGATCATGACGTAATGCGTGTGACATCATCCCTGCCGGAGAAGAGGCCTATAATGGTGAGAACAACGCTTAATTGCTGGAGAGTCATCCGGCGCTCGAGATGTCGACGTCCATACCTCCTGTGAACTGGCGAATCCTTTATATACCCTTAATGGGCCGTTGGATTTTGGGTGGCAGGCTATCGGACGGCCTACTTCAATCCCAACTGGACCGGGTTGAAACGGACCTGATGCTGGTGGACCACGATAGGCATGACGGATTTTACCCTCCTCAAATATAAATATACTTCTATAGTTGATAAAATTGGATATAAACATGGAGATAAGTCAGATATGTTTAACCTATTAACGTCTACCGTTATTTGTTAACGTAATGGCTCTCTCTCTAATATCCTCTCCTCTGAAGCTGCACCGAGCATACCTTACATCTCTTCCACTGCATGGATAATGTAGGTTCATAGCAAGTCCACTTTTCTTCAAAGCTACCAACACAAACCCACAAAGACAAATGTGGGCACAAAAGGAAGAAGAAAGAATCCCCGCATTGCACACACCTCGACTGATCTAATAAGTGGGGCAACCGTGGAAAGCAACCAGAGACCGACAACAAGCTGAAAACTGCGATCTTCAGAGTGGGATTTTTCCAAAGAAAAACACACGAACACTGGCCGTACATCCCCCGAGCCAACAGCTGCTGGAAGAGCACCACTACATCCTGCAGTCTGGATTATTGTGAGGGAATTGAAAAGCATAAATACAGAGTGAATTTTCCTTCAATATTCAACAGCTGTGCTTCATCGTCTTCATCCACGTGAAAGAATTTTGAGTCCAAAACACAAACCCAAGGTAATTTAGCCAAATGCCTCGTCTGTCTTTTTGGAACTTAAACGTTGTCTTATAACAATCAAGAATCGACTGTCAAACAGATGAACTCAGAAGATCTACCTCGAAACTGCAGGCAAAATGATTAGGTTTTCTTGATAAATATGTGTACAATCATCCACAAAACCAATCGATTGGATTAACAAGACAGTTGAAACTAATGACCTCCATGACTTGCCTAGGGATGTAGCATCAACAGGGACCCTTCATAGGGATGGAACATCCGCTCGTAGTTCATTGACCACAGATCTAATCTCTGCCCCTAGAGCTGCACATAGACGTATGTTCGAAGAAGAGCATTTATCATAGAAAAAACAAGATAATGGAATCAAAACGCATTAAAAATCATAAAAAAACACTGAGGAAGTTTGAGCCTTGCAAAGAGCATGGACCAGCACAATTTCCAAGATGTTCACAACTTGGACAACGGACATCACATCGAACGCCTTGAACTCATTGTCAGGAGCAAGAAGATGATCCTAGGCCCTAACCCACTCCAAAGGAAATCCACATTCACAATGAAAGTATGGTCATTCCTTAACCATAAAATTTCAGAAAAAAAGGAGCATATTATTAAAAATTCTATGCTGGATTTCAGGGGCCTAACTATAGGCTAACAAAACATAGCTCAAAGAAAGTAAGAATCTAGTTATAGGTTCTACCAAACTGTGATAATAAACCATAGTGAATCAAAAATACACCGAAGAATCTGGGAAAAGCTCATGATCATACATGCTACTTTGTCGGTAAACCCTGTATGAGCTGAAGCAGGGGCACCACGACCCACCAGTCAATCACCCCTCTAGGCAGAAATCAAACTGAAGACGTACTGTTCATATGCTGGAGTCACACCAAAGGTCCCCCCCCCCTTCCCTACCCCCAACCAATAAAGAAAACCACTGCATACACAATGGATATCCACACATTGTACTATCAGCTATCAAAGAAGGTGAATATGGCATATCTTGCATGTAACATATAAGCATACCATAATCTATTACTACGGCCAGAGCCACATTCTCTTTGAGGTGGGAAACTAAATGCGTTCAACATAGAGGCCCTCTATAGAAACTCTACTACAGAAAAGCTAGACTAACATTCATGCAATGTTTTTATATGCAGGGGTAAAACAGGAAGGCGCAAAACTCCCAAAGTCACTTTAAAGGGCTTTCAAACAAAATTTCATTGAGTTGTACTTCCCTCTTTCTATGGGGCCACAAGTAGAAAACTTGCATAGACTAGGGAGTTTTCACATGATTTGATGGAAAGGATGCTCAAAGTGGGAAAGAAATCAGTTTCATTTCATTTCCCCCCTCCTGGTTACAGCCCTGCTCCTGCATATTACATAAAGGCATTACAACTGACTGTAATAGATTCTCAGAAGTTCTCATCGTAGACAAAGCCAGTGTACTCCATTGTTCAAATGGACAAGATGGCATCCTTATAATTCTCAGCAGTTGGAACTCGGGAACCAGAAAAGTTCCCTTTCTTAATTATGAAATGACAACTTGAAGAGAAAAGGAATATTGTTGTTACATTGGCATCTCGTATCCATAGTTGTCAAGACGACAAGACATTCATGGGGAGTCTAAGCACTTAGGCAACACTTTGGCACCTCTTTAAAAACCCAAAAGTATATATCCCCAATATACAAATTAAGAATAAGATACATGAAAAAATTATAGTATTTAATATTAAAAATTGAGAGGGAGGGAAGGAGGAGAGAGGGGGCAGAGAGAGACATAGAGAGAGGGGTGTTGGGGAAGTGTATGGAACCTGATCTACCTATGACCGGGTCTCGCATCAAATTTTTTTGGGGTATTATAGGCTATACCAGGCTAGGCAGCCCGAGGCACCCAGGCAGGGCACAAGCCAGCGGGCGCCTAGTCGCCTAGGCGGGAGCCTTGATCGCCTTTCTGGAAGGCAGAAAGATAGGCTGGAGTCTTGGCACCATAAGGGCGCTGTTGACACCTGCTTATTTTCTCGAATTAATCAAGGATTAAGCATAGGGAAATATTCCCTAAACAAAACAAAATGGCATAACGGCAAAGGTGCTCTACCAGCCAAGTTGAGCTCGAAAATCGAGACATTTCGTTGGGTCAGACGACACAACATAACAAGTGGAGATCGTCCCCGAGTAAAGGGCACTATACCAACCAGTTTTTCAACAACCGAGTCGGATCCAAGGTTCGGGACAACCTGCCGTACCGAACGGCACTTTGAAAAGATTCGGGGACCACCCTCAAATACCCTACATACGGTATCACACCGTCGGCACCTCAACAACAGGGTTAACCCGGGACTCAGAACAACCTGCCGTACCATACAACTCTTCGCCAAGAAGCGGGGGTCACCACGACTATCAGACAAACAACATCATCATGCCGACACCCCAGTTGCCGTGCCAACCCAGTACTCCCAGCAACCCATTGCACCACGTGGTGCATGACAGAAAGGCAGAGAACAACTCCCGACACACCTTCTACGAGCGGCTCGACACCGACGACTCCAACAGTCGAATCGCACCTGGGTCCACCGCGCCAAAGATGGAGCTCAGACGAACACCGAGTTCGGCCGTTCCAGGTCCAGATTCAAGTAAGCTATCTCTTCACCCAGTCCACCCGACCCTCGTAAGCTCCGGCTCACCTAGCTAACCCAAACCCATGAACCAGCCAATCATTCCAGCCCACCTAAATCCCGGACTCACTCAACTGTGGCCCATTCAAACCCTTTGCTCCAGCCCGTCTTAACCCCCAGTAGGACCTACATGACCTTTCTCTCTCCTCCAGGTCAAACCCAGCCATTCCGGTCCATCTGAACCCCCTAGGGGGAGAGGTTTACCCGGACCAAGAAGCCCCCAACCACTTTAGCCCGCATAGACCCCCTTTACGCGAACTAGTCCGCCCGTTCTTGAACGCGGTCACCTTCACGACCGTGTTCACAAGAACGTGGTCGCCAAGGCGACCGCAACCCAGAGGGGGGGTTTATGCAGACCTGCTCGGCCCCCCTCGAGCAAGTCCGCATAAACCCCTGGCCCACATGTCAGGGTAAAACGGCACGTGAAGGACTTTGTTGGCTGATTTTGTGTTTGCTAGACTCACGCCGAGGGCATGTCGCATGATTATTCCTCATACGGCGTTTAGTCAAAACACAAACCTCCTCAAAGGCGGCCCCTACTTTGATGAACGTGCCCTATCTGGATGTCGTTTGACGATCGCATGCTACACGGATGCTGCTTTAGATGAAAGCACCCTGCCCGAGCTCTGCCTCGATGTTCGTGCACGGCCCTGGATGTTGCTTGATGAAAACACTCTGCCTGGGCTCTGCCTCGATGTTCGTGCACGACTCGGATGCTGCCTTTATGAAAGCACCATGCCCGATCTCTGCCTCGATGTTCGTGCACGACCCTGATATTGCTTTTATGAAAGCACCATGCCCGGTCCCTGCCTCGATAATCGTGCACTGCTGGATGTTGCTTGATGAGAGCACCTTAATCGGTCCCTGCCTCGATGATCGTGCACCATAGTTGTCAAGGTGACCAAGACGAGCTTGGGGTCCTCGAGTGTCTAAGCGGCGCTTAGGCGTCAAGTTCATAAAAAATATCATCATTAATATATACGTAATTTTTTATATATAAATTAATCATGATTATTACAAATATGGGAAACAACACTAGTATGAACATAGAAATAAAAATTAATAGAAATGACATTGCAATAAAATATCAAATTTTATTTTGAGATAAAATTAACAATAAAAATTGAACTTTCAGAATGAATAAAATACTAACCTGATGTTTGCCAATTTCTTCCAAAAATATGCAAATCATACTCGAAATAACATACATAATATAAAGTAGATACGAAAAGAAAAAGACATCTCCTATTATCACATACAATCAATAATAAAGTAAACAAACACATGACTAGGGAAGTACTATAGATGACCAATGTAAAAAAAATAAGACATACAAAATTCAAATTCAAATTTAAAATACTTTATTAACAAATTAACCCCATTATTAATTGAAAGGGGGGAGGGCAAGATAGAGAGAGAGGGACTGAGAGAGATAGTTGCGAACTGTGTGTGTGAAAGAGAGAGAGAGGAGGAAGGGTGGGGGAAAGAAGAGATAGACAAACAGAGGGAGGGGGCAGGAGAGAGAGGGTGGGTCTCATTGTGAGTGTGAGAGAGAAATAGAGAGAGAGTGTTAGAGTGTGGAGCCGGAACTCGCCATCGTGCGCCCTCGCACGCGGATCGACCAAGCGGCGCCTTGCGCCTTGTAGTAAAAAAAACGCCTGGCGGCGCCTAGGCGGGCGCCTTAACAACTATGTCGTGCACCACCAGATGGTACTTGATGAAAGCACCCGACCTAGTTCCTTAACTCGATGATCGTGCGTCGCCCAGGTGTCGTCTCGATAAGCGTGCCCCCAATGCGGTTATCCGAACAATGGGCATATATCCCGAGTTTTGACGCAAGATGGAGTGTCAAGCCCCTGCCTATGTGACCGCGCCCTGAGCACGACCATCGAGGTCTCACAGCATCCAGCCACTTCAGTCACAACGGTGCCCTCGGCACCCGACTGCCCAGCCACTCCAGTCGCAACGGTGCCCCCGACACCCGACCTCCAGGGTCTCACGGCGCCCAATTCCTTCAGTCACAACGGTGCCCCCGACACCCGACTGCCAGTCTCAGACACGCCCGACCGCCAGGGTCTCACGGCGCTCAGTCCCTTCAGTCACCACGGTGCCCCCGACACCCGACTGCCAGCCTCAAACACGCCCGACCGCCAGGGTCTCACGGCGCTCAGTCCCTTCAGTCACAACGGTGCCCCCGGCACCTAACGGCCAGGGTCTCATGACGCCTAGCCCCCTCAGTCACATTGGTGCCTACGACACCCGACTGTCCAGCTACTTCAGTCACATCGAGACCCGCGGCACCCAACCACTCAACCAATCGAGTCACAACGGTGCCCCCGACACCCGACTGTCAAGTCCAGACGGCGCCGGGTTACCCTAGCCCGAACGGCGTTCAACAACTTCAGTCACAACGGTGCCCTCGACACCCGACTGCTCAGCTACTCCAGTCACATCGAGGCCGGCGGAACCCGACCGCTCAACCATTCGAGTCACAACGGTGCCCCCGGCACCCAACTGCCAAGTCCAGATAGCGCCGGGTTACTCTAGCCCCAACGGTGCTCAACAACTTCAGTCACAACGGTGCCCTCGGCACCCGACTGTCCAGCTGCTCCAGTCACAACGGTGCCCTCGGTGTTGGGGATATATGGACCGGAGACGAAGTACCCAGACGAGGAGAACAACCAGCAGAGGAGGAAGAAGAAAGGAGAGAAGAGAAATCAAACCACAAGAACACACAGGGATTTTTACGTGGTTCGGAGGCAAGATGCCTTCCTACGTCCACGGCCGCAGCAGGATTCCACTAGATAATCACCAACCATATTAGGTTACAATACAAAGAGACAGCCCACCCTTTTATACTAGGAGATTAGGGCGTCACTAATCAGGGCATTAAGGACAATAATACCCCTGATAAACAGAAACCCTCTTCCTGGATACATTAGACGCGCATGCTCGCCTGTCCCACCGGATGCTCTCCTGGACCGAGTATGCCCTTCAGCGGCTGCAGATGCTCCCCCACCATCAGTCAGATCAATGCATTGCCAAGACAAGGTCGACGCATCCCAAGTGATATCGACTTGCCTTGAACCCGCAATGCATGCTTCCCTGACGCCAGTGATGCTCTCCTGAGGCAATGAATGCCCACCAGAGACAGCATATGCTTCCCTGCTAGAACCCGGACAGCATATGCTCCCCTGGAGCAGCGATTGCTCCCCTGGCACTGAAAGATGCTCCCCTGGAGCAGCGAATGCTCCCCTGGAGATGGCATAAGCTCACCATGCTTCCCTGATGCTGTGAATGCTCCCCTGGAGCAGTGGATGCGCTCCTGAGGCAGAGTGTGATCCCGTGCAGAGGCGCACGAACAAAAGAGTTCTGACTCCACACTCTAACAATCTCCCACTTGGAGTCTGAACTCCAAAGAAAGCAAACATCTCAATGTATTAACCCTGCTCAATATAACAGTAGAAATAAACTGCTACGGCATCCCTCCATCAATCATCCATGGAGGCCAACTGAGGACTTGCACAGCCTCAGTTTCTCTGTGGTAACCACCTTGGTGAACATGTCTGCTGGGTTCTCTGCACCAAGTATTTTTTTCAGCAGCAAAACATCATCTTCAAGCAAACCACGAATGAAGTGATACTTCAGTTGTATGTGCTTAGTCCTTGCATGAAAGACTGGGTTCTTGGCAAGATGAATTGCACTTTGACTGTCACAAAACAACACACTATTGCTTTGTTCCTTGCCCAACTCCTTCAGACAATTTTTCAGCCATACCATCTCTTTGCTAGCTTCAGAGATAGCTACATACTCTGCTTCTGTTGTTGAGAGAGCAACAACCTTCTGAAGTTTTGAAACCCAACTCACTGCAGTGCCACCCAAGGTGTAAACATATCCAGTGGTACTTCTTCTGGTGTCCAGATCACCACCAAGATCTGAATCAACAAAACCTTGTAGAATAACATCACTTTTCCTGAAACAAAGTGACTTGCTTGAGGTGCCTTTTAGGTATCTCATAATCCATTTCACTGCCTCCCAGTGTTGCTTGCCCGGATCTGCCATATGTCTGCACACAACTCCCACTGCATGTGCTATATCCGGCCAGGTACAAATCATGGCATACATCAGACTTCCTACAGCTGATGCATAAGGAATTTTCTTCATGGACTCTCGCTCTTCAGCAGACTTTGGTGACTGCTCTTTAGACAGCTTGAAGTGACTTGCCAAAGGAGTGCTAACAGGTTTTGCATCCTGCATGTTGAATCTGCCCAACACCTTCTGGATGTAACCTTCTTGAGATAGTTTCACAATACCAGTTGTTCTATCCCTCACAATTCTCATCCCAAGAATTTGCTTTGCTGCTCCTAAGTCCTTCATAGCAAATTCCTTTGATAATTGTATTTTCAGATTGTTAATCTCTGTCATACTTGATCCTGCAATAAGCATATCATCCACATACAACAACAATATGATATAACAATTATCAAACTTCTTAAGATAACAACAATGGTCCATGTTGCACCTAATGAAACCATTGTTACATATGAATCCATCAAACTTCTTGTACCACTGTCTGGGGGCTTGTTTCAGACCATACAAACTTTTCTTAAGCTTGCATACAAGGTTTTCTTTGCTTGGGACTGAAAAACCTTCCGGTTGCAACATGTAGATGTCTTCCTCCAAGTCACCATGGAGAAAAGCTGTCTTCACATCTAGTTGCTCTAAATGTAAGTTCTCAGCAGCAACAATGCTCAACACCAATCTAATAGTGGTTAGTTTCACAACTGGAGAAAAGATCTCAGTGTAGTCTATACCTTCCTTCTGCTGGAAGCCCTTCACTACCAACCTTACTTTGTACCTCTTACTGCCATCAGGTTCATCTTTGACTCTGTAAACCCACTTGTTGTGCAATGCCTTCTTGTTCTTAGGGAGTTTAGTTAGCTCCCAAGTCTGATTCTTTTGCAATGAGTTCATCTCATCTTCCATGGCTAACTCCCACTTAACAGAATCTGTAACCTGCATTGCTTCATCATAACACTCGAGTTCACCCTCGTCAGTTAACAGTAGGTAATGCAAAGATGGAGAATACCTTTGTGTAGGCCTAGGTATTCTTGCAGATCTTCTCAGTTGTACCGGTGTACAAGGTTGTGCTTCTATTTCAGATACATCCTGTATCTTATCATTCACATCATCTTGTGAAATTTCTTCTAGCTCAACCTGTCCTCCATTCTCATTTTGTTTCCCTGCACTGTCAGATTCTACAACAGCCCTGTCTTTGTACAAGACATTTTCATTGAATATAATATTTTTCCTTCTGAGAATTTTTCGATTTTCATCATCCCAAAATCAATATCCAAACTCATCAGAACCATATCCAATAAAAAAGCACTTTATAGACTTAGCATCTAGCTTATCCCTGTCATTAGAATCTACATGCACATATGAAACACAGCCAAAGACTCTCAAGTGTGAAAGATTTACCTCTTTCCCTGTCCAGGCCTCCTCTGGAATTTCACCATCCAAAGGGACAGATGGTCCTCGGTTTATCAAGAAAGCTGATGTGTTAATTGTATCTGCCCAAAATATTTTAGGCAGTCCAGCATGTATCATCATGCTTCTAGCCCGTTCATTCAAGGTTCTATTCATGCGCTCGGCAACTCCATTCTGCTGTGGTGTTCTTGGAACAGTTCTTTCCATCCTAATACCACTAGCTGCACAAAAGTCCTTGAATTCTTTGTTGTCATACGCTCCACCATTGTCTGATCTCAGATACTTCACCTTCAAACCTGTCTCATTCTCTACAAGGGTCTTCCAATTTTTGAAGGTAACAAATACATCAAATTTCCTTTTCAAAAAATAAACCCATACCTTGCGAGTAGAGTCATCAATGAAAGTGACATAGTAGAGTGAGCCTCCAAGAGATGGTACTGGTGAAGGACCCCATACATCTGTATGTATAAGCTCTAGCTTCTGTGTCTTCAAAGTTCTAACTGTCTTTGAGAATGTAACCTTCTTTTGCTTCCCAAAAATACAGTCTTCACAAAGACCAACTTCCACAGATTTCAAGCCAGACAATTTACCTTTTGACAGCAGTACCTTCATCCCTTTCTCACTCATGTGACCAAGCCTGCAGTGCCATATATTGGAGTCAACTTCTGAATTTGCCACTGCCACTATATCTTTGTTGTTGCTAGTCATGTAGAGAGTACCCATCTTGTTGCCTCGTGCTATAATCATAGCACCTTTGGTGATCTTCCAAGATCCACCCATAAAGGTTGTGACATAACCTTCATCATCAAGCTGTCCAACAGATATCAAGTTCCTCTTCAAGCCAGGTATATGCCTTACATTCTTTAACTTCCACAAAGTGCCATTTGTGGTCCTTACATTGACATCACCCTTCCCCACAATATCTAAAGACTCATCATCAGCAAGATAAACCTTCCCAAAGTTTCCAGCAACATAATTTTACATACTTTCTTTATGTGAGGTAGAGTGAAACGACGCACCTGAGTCAAGAATCCATGACTCTAAAGGAGTGTCAACACAAAGAACTAAAGCATCTTGAACTTGCTCTGCTGCAGCTGCATTGGCGGACTCTTCATTGTGATTTTTCTTCTTTGGAGCCTTGCAATCTTTCTTTAAGTGCCCCTTTTTACCACAATTCCAGCACCCATCACCACCAAACTTTGATTGACCTTTCTTCTTGGACCTAGATCTGCTCCTATTTTGACCCCGCTGTTTTGTTCTTCCCCTGCTCTCTGTATTCAAGGCAGAACCCGAGACTTCACCTGATTCCCTTCTGCGAATATCTTCGCTTAGAATCAAGTCTCGAACCTCATTGAGCTTCAATTTATTTGAACCAGAAGAACTACTTACAGCCGTCACAGTTGCACCCCAACTTTCAGGTAAGGAGGATAAAATAATCAAGGCCCTAACCTCATCATCAAAGTTTATTTCTACAGAACTCAACTGAGTTGTAATCACATTGAATTCATTGATGTGGTCTGTAACAGAAGCACCTTCGGCCATCTTCAGATTAAATAAACGACGCATCAAATATACCTTGTTTGAAGCTGAGGGCTTTTCATACATATTTGATAGCGCCTTCATCAATCCTGCCGTGGTCTTCTCGTTCACGATGTTGAAGGTGACGTTTCTGGCCAACGTCAAGCGAACAACTCCGAGTGCTTGTCTGTCTAGTAGATCCCAATCTTCTTTCTTCATCCCTTCCGACATCGTTCCAAGAAGCGGCTCATGCAGCTTCTTCTGATACAGGTAGTCTTCGATTTGCATCTTCCAGAAACCGAAGTCCTTGCCATCGAACTTGTCGATCCTCACCTTTCCTTCATCTGCCTCCATTACTCCCACTACTCCCTCGAACCAGAACAAGGCTCTGATACCAGTTGTTGGGGATATATGGACCGGAGACGAAGTACCCAGACGAGGAGAACAACCAGCAGAGGAGGAAGAAGAAAGGAGAGAAGAGAAATCAAACCACAAGAACACACAGGGATTTTTACGTGGTTCGGAGGCAAGATGCCTTCCTACGTCCACGGCCGCAGCAGGATTCCACTAGATAATCACCAACCATATTAGGTTACAATACAAAGAGACAGCCCACCCTTTTATACTAGGAGATTAGGGCGTCACTAATCAGGGCATTAAGGACAATAATACCCCTGATAAACAGAAACTCTCTTCCTGGATACATTAGACACGCATGCTCGCCTGTCCCACCGGATGCTCTCCTGGGACCGAGTATGCCCTTCAGCGGCTGCAGATGCTCCCCCACCATCAGTCAGATCAATGCATTGCCAAGACAATGCATCGACGCATTGCCAAGACAAGGTCGACGCATCCCAAGTGATATCGACTTGCCTTGAACCCGCAATGCATGCTTCCCTGACGCCAGTGATGCTCTCCTGAGGCAATGAATGCCCCCCAGAGACAGCATATGCTTCCCTGCTAGAACCCGGACAGCATATGCTCCCCTGGAGCAGCGATTGCTCCCCTGGCACTGAAAGATGCTCCCCTGGAGCAGCGAATGCTCCCCTGGAGATGGCATAAGCTCACCATGCTTCCCTGATGCTGTGAATGCTCCCCTGGAACAGTGGATGCGCTCCTGAGGCAGAGTGTGATCCCGTGCAGAGGCGCACGAACAAAAGAGTTCTGACTCCACACTCTAACACTCGGCACCCGACAGCTCAGTCCAGACGACGCCCGACTATTACAGCCCCAGCGACACTCAGCCACTCCAGTCTCAGTGGCGTTCATGGCACCTGATCGTTCTAGCGACGGTGTCCAGGGCACCCAACTCTCTCAGTTTCAACGGTGCCTGGTCGCCCCAATCACAGCGGTGCTTATGACCCCAACTGCTCCGATCACCACCGTGCCAATGGCACCCAGTTGCTCGAGTCACAGTGACGCCTACGGCCTCTACTGCCCTAGTCTCAACAGCGCCTACGGCACTCGGCTGTTCCAAGCTCAACGACACCTAGCTGCTCCAGTCATGGTGGAACTCACGCTGTCCGACCGCTCCAGTCTCAACAGCGCTCGGCCGCCCCAGTCTCAATAGTGCCCGGCCGCTCTAGTCACAAGTGGTGCCCGCACCATCTGGTCACCTCGGTCTTAGCAACGCCCAGCTACTCAAGCACAGCGGTGCCTACGGCACCGCAGCTTCCCCGATCTCAACACTGTCCCACATCGGGAATGCATCGCGACACCCTTCGAGCGGCATCCTGCCGAGTTGCAAGTCCTTTGACAGACGTTATATACAAGTGCAGAAATACCCGCATAACAACGCAATGACCCGGGAACCGTCACAAATGACGGAATTATCCCGTGGCTTGTGCACATTTGTAATCGGGCTTTCACGCCCCCACATAACGCCTTTGATGGCATATAGTTATGTAATCCAATCCGGGAATTGATCCCCATCCTCGCCAGCTACCAGTCTCAATGATGTTCAGCAGACTGCCATCTATCTCCCAACTCGGTCCTAATTCCTCTAATCGGATAGCTCCTCGGACCTGCCTGCTCCCTACAGAGCCAGTGTCCGCTGCTCCGCTATCCGAGCCAATACCTTGTTCTCATAATCCCAGGGTGCATACCCTTTCTAGTGTCCACACTGGAACCAATCTCTCTGCCCCCAGTTATCCCTGCCGTGTTGCTGTTGCCCTGTCACTGTTGCATGGACTAAACCCTCCCGACGTCGCGGCTCCCAGAGTCCCTGACTCTCCTCTTCGACAGTAGAAACAAAGGTGTTCGGGCTCTGCCCGATGTAAAATAAACACCGATTGCTTACGATTGGTGGCGAAGACGTCCAGTACACGAGCCCCCACAATCGTCTACACTCGTACCAACGGAACCTCCTCTCCGCGTGGCGCACGACATTTCGCGCCCACGTGCCGTGCCCTGGTGACACATCCCTAGTCAAACACTAGGTTCCGCATGTGACCGTCGAGAAATCGGCTGGCATGCTCGCATTCCATCCAGCCATCCATGTTCCAATTTTCCAGAACGATTAACCATATGCCATTCCTTCATGTGCATGCCTATCGTTCTTTTTTCCTTCTTGTAAATACCTCTGGAATCCCCGCGTGCCAAGTCGACCTATCTCGGCCTTCCGTAAAAGGCGAGTGTGTGTTACCACCGCGAGGAAAAATAGAAGAGACTCCTCGCGAGCGAAACAGGTGCCTAGTTGCCTAGGCGACACCTAGGGGTTGCCTAGGCGACCACCTCGACAAGTATGCTCCTATCTAAAAGCTACATAAATCATTCATAATGTTCAGTTTTAAGCAAGGTTTAAACGAACCCAATTGGTACAGTTGATAAATTATATCCATTGATGTAACATTTCATGCCTGCCAATGAACGAGAGAATGTGAAAGTTCTAAAAAAAGAACAAGTCAAATGAAACACACCCCACGAAGGCACATTGGTTGAAGTGGTAGCAACAATGGGGTCACAGAGAATGATTAAAAAGGATGGTGTTTTATGAGAAGTCCTTTAAAGAGGCACCATGGTAAGAATTGTCCACTACCCATGACATAAAGAGACATAAAAAGACAAGCAAAAAGCTTGTAGGCTTTGACCCTATATCCAAAAAAATATTTGGGACCTAAGAAGCCCTTTTAATGGAAGGACAATGAACATAGAACCACATTCTTGAAGGAAGTCTCAGTCTGGAGAAGCAGCAAAGAGGCACTCATATGAACTGATGCCAAGGAATTGGATGAATCATATGAACTACATGAATATCAAGGCCTCCAAATAGCCTCCTGCCTCCTAAAATGGGGCAATGAATGTATTTGGCATCGCCATTGTGTTTTTTTGGCATCACCATTTGGTTGACGAACACAAATCCAAATACTGTCGATGGTGTGTGCCAAAAAGAATGATATTATATATCTTGAATGAGAAAAATTCAGGGAAACAATTCAAGCAAAATACATTGATTGCATACATTTCACTCTTTCTATAGAAAGTAGACAAAATGTCAATGTGAGTATGAGATACAAGGTAATCCAAAAATAGATAAACATACCACAAATGTAAGCAATCATTGAAGAAGCTGGCAAAATAACTGAAACTAATAAGATAAACAAGAGCACAATGTTTCCCAAACATCAAACTGTCATAGTTGAAGTAGCATCTCACATGCATTGACTCGGATAGAAGGATCAGGTGTTTTGCCAATACCTGTACGGTCAGATAAACAACACAAGGACTTAAAACATCAGGGGCTAAACTCAAAATTTTAAGGTGGCCCAGGATAACAAAGATATCAAGGCAAAAATCAACGACAAAGGGACTATAGGTACATCAGGAATCAAAGATAGAACAAAGAAAAAAAGGATACATTAAATTGAACAGTCCACCCAGTCAGTACTTTCTTCTAATCATTCAGCCTATATGGATGCATGCATCCAACAAGATGATCATCTAATGAAGCTGTAGATTCAAAATCCAAAAGGTAGTCACCAGGTAAGGCTGCAGAATGGCGGCCCACCAATTTTCAAGATGACAGCGCAACACTTGCCCAGTAGCATCTGATGCTGAAATGCAGCTTGAGTTTTCCTTGCTGGCCTCACATACGCAATAAGCCTAATCTTGAATGGAGAGAATGGTGCCAAGCAAATGTCTTCCCTAGCAATTGACGTAAACAGTGCCAACCCAGCTGGTCATTGGACATCTAGAATTTTCTACTTCTGCAACAGGTTTCAAGCTTTTTTGAGATGTTGAACCGCTGGGACTGCCATCGATGTAGTCATGTCAGTTGAGACTTTATAAGGTCCTTGAGGATCATGAAATCTCAATAAAAGCTAGAAGAAAGCAATGTGGAAGCATATGGGGGAATATTATGAATTTTAATTTTATGAAACCTATAAATCTGCAGTCATGATGACTAGGACACTGGACTAGGCTCATTTTGTAATCCTTTCATCCTGGTTTTGGGTTTCATGGGTTTCTTCCATTCCATCTGATGTATTTCAGAGAAAAAATAGAGAAGAAATGAAGAGAGGAAGAAGAGAGGAGAGGGAAAGGTTACGGCCATACAGAACAGCCGCCCCTCCTCACCTTGCTTATTATTAAAATTAGAGTAGTTTGGAAATTACAGCTAGAGACAAAAATACCCCTCATAATAGGGAGAAATAACCTGACTGCCCTAACAACTAATAAGTAATAACAAGGGAGAAAACATAAAATAGGGACTAAAATGCCCCTCTATCCTTCACCACGACTACACCCTCCCTCAAGCTGAGTGTAGATATCAAGCATACTCAGCTTGTCTAGACAAAGTTGAAATTGAGCAACATATTGTTCTTTTGTTAAGATATGTGCCACCTGGTCTTGAGACTTCACATAAGGAAGACAAATTTCTCCAGAGTCAAGCTTCTCCCTTATGAAGTGACGATCAATTTCAATATGTTTCGTGCGATCATGCTGGATTGGATTATTTGCAATGTTGATGGCAGCCTTGTTATCGCAGTAGAGCTTCACTGGTAGACAAGCACGAACACCAAGGGCCATTAAGAATAGTTTCAACAAGACCATCTCTGTAACACAGTTGGCCATGGCCCGATATTCAACTTCAGAACTGGACCTCGCACAAACTGTTTGTTTCTTACTCCTCCACGCAATGAGATTGCCTCCTAAGAACAAGCAATACCCAGTAGTTGATCTTCTGTCATCTTTCGAACCTGCCAGTCAGCATCCGAATAACTTTCAATTAAAAGATTGTGACACTTGGAGAATAGGAGTCCCTTGCCAGGACAGGACTTGATGTACCGCAATATTCGTTCAATAACCTTCATATGAGGTACTTTGAGTGCATGCATATATTGACTGACCACACTATAGCATATGTCAAATTTAAACGGGTGAGTCCCAGATAAAGAAGGTGACCAACCAGTCTCTGATATTTCCCCTTTTCTAAATTAGATAGGAGATCACCATCAGTGTCATTAAGACCATCATTGGATTCAATAGGGGTGTCAATTGGTTTGCAACCAAGCTTCTCTGTCTCCTCCAATAAATCCAGTGCATACTTCCTATGACAAATATAGATATCTTGTTGGGATCGGGCAACTTCAATGCTGAGGAAATACTTGAGTTTCCCAAGTCTTTAATGTCAAATGCCTGTGCAAGATTGTGTTTCAGCTTTTCAATTTCATGAATATTATCACCTGTGATGATCATATCGTCCACATAGACCAGCAGAAAGGTCAGAGTTGCCTTTAGAATAGCCAAAGCTTAGCATAGCTTTGCAGAACCGATCAAACTAAGCCCTAGGTAATTGTTTCAGCCCATCAAGAGCTTTGTTGAGCTTACACACTCTCCCCCTTACATCAAGTCTTGGAGGAGACTGCATATACACTTCTTCCTGCAAATTACCATTCAAGAAGACATTTTTAACATCAAATTGATAGAGAGGCCAAGAGAAGTGAACCGCAAAAGCTAGAACCACGCGCACAGATTTAAAACGCGCAACAGGAGCAAAAGTCTCTGAATAATCAATGCCATAGGTCTGCGTGAAACCACAAGCAACCAGCCGCGCCTTATAGCGCTCAATAGAGCCATCATCATGAACTTTAATAGTGTAAACCCATTTGGAACCAACCAGACTATGTCCCTTAGGGGGATCCACTAGAGTTCGACCCACTTCGGATCTTTCACTACCTCAAAGTAAGAATGAGATATGTGATAAGAAGAAATAGTTGATAAGAAAGAATAGTAACTAGGCGATAGGCGCGAATAAGAAACAAAACAAGAAATAGGGTGATGAGTACAAGCTCTGGAATCCTTTCGGAGTGCAATGGGAAGGTCAGAGGAAGAGGGAGGCTCACCAGAGAGAGGACAAGTGGGCCCAGCCAGCGCTGAGTGTGGCAGCTTAGTGGAAGGTCTCTATTTATGCCAGGTGCCCTGGGAATACTACTGTACAGGAGGATTTGCAGCATTCTTAACAGACTCAGAAGACAAAGGATCAACAAGCGACACCAAAGGCAGTGGAAGAGAAGACAGAGTGGGAGTATCCTCCCCCTGAGCCAAATTGGCTGGATAATAGGACTGTATTTCTAAGAATGTAACATCCTTAAGAACATAATTCTTACCAGTAAGAGGATCCAAACACTTGTAACCCTTTTGGGTAGGAGAGACCCCCAAGAAAATTCCCCGAACAGCCTGAGGATCAAACTTAGTACCACCAAGCGCTAGACAATAAATAAAACACAGACACCCAAAGACACGAGGTGGTAGAGAGAACAAGGGTTTAGATGGACAAAGGATGAGAGAAGGAACTCGATTGTCCAATGTACGAGATGGCATCCGATTTATAAGATAGGACTATAGGAGGCATGAAGAACAACCACCCCCCAAAACTTCTTGGGTAGATCCTGGTAGAAAAGAAGTGCTCGAGAAACTTCTAGGAGAAGTCGATTTTTCCGCTCAGTCACACCATTTTGTTGAGGGATGTAGGCACACGAGGATTCATGAATAATTCGTGTATCTTCCAAAAAGATATTTAGATTTTTTACGAAGCAACCCCAAGCATTATCGGACCGGAAAATCCTCACCCTCCTGTCAAACTGAGTTTCCACCATTTTGCAAAACACTTGGACAATATGAGGAACCTCCTCTCGAGAACGCAAGAGGTAGAGCCAACAATAATGAGAATAATCATCAATAAAAGTGATAAAATATCAATGACCATCCATAGAAAAAACCGGAGAGGGACCCCAAACATCAGAAAACAAGATCAAATTGAGCAGAACTCCTTTTTATTGAAACATGAAAAGTTGTTCTACAATGTTTGGTGAGTTGACACACTTGACACTGAAGGGTCTGTATTGACTCAGAAGCAAATAAATGAGAAAAAATAATCCTAAGAGACCTAAAAGAGAGGTGACCAAGCCGGGAATGCCATAACTAGACATCTTTAACCGGCTGATTTATCTTGCTACAAATTAAAGATTGAAAAGCAGTAATTTCATCGGGCACGAAATAATAGAGACCATCCACTTCACAACCACTCCCAATCGTCCGTTGTGTCCGCAGATCTTGAAAAACACAATGGGTAGGGAAAAAGGTCATTGAACAATTTAAAGATCTAGTGATACTACTCACAGAAAGAAGATTAATCGATAGAGAGGGTACATGAAGAGTAGATGAAAGGACTAACTGATATTCAAATGAATGGAACCCTTGCCGGCAATAGTGGCTTGGGTGCCATCAGCAATGGTCACCTTGTCTTGCCCAGAAGACAAAGAATAGGAGGTGAAGTGAGTAGAGATACCGGTCATATGGTCTGCAGCCCCTGAGTCAATGACCCAACGGTTAGACTGAAGAGGAGGAGTGCTAGCACTCAGTGGTGTCCCGGTAGTACCTGAAGAAGGAGTACTCATATGACCAAACTGAGACAAGATCCTTTGTAGATAGGCAATGTCTGAAGTAGAAAGTGTTGGTGCCTGAGATGTAGTGGAGCTACCCTAAGAGAAAGTCGTCGGGGTAGTACCAATGGGCTGAGATGTAGCAACATTTCCTTTAACAGCACGACACCCCTTGCCCCCGGAGCCACCAGTCCTGAATTTTTCTTGTTTCTTCTCAGGATAGATCTCTCAGCAAAAGTCGACATCGTGATTGTCACGATTGCAATGTGTGCAATGCTTTGTACCTTTGCCCTTGAGTTTAGAGGAGGATGAAATAACCTTTTTTACAAGAGCCACAAATTTACTCTCGGCTGGAAAAGAGAGCACAGTGGAAGACGCAGACATCACTAGACGACAACCATCTTCATTGAGAATTTTGGAGAAGACAGCCTCCAGAGAAGGTAACATATCTGCAGAAAGAAGTTGTCCCCGTAGCGAGTCATAGCGAGCATCAAGTCCGGCAAGAAACTGAAAATTTTTGGTAGACTCGACATGCTTTAGGTGGAGCACTTGATCAGCGGTGCAGGTCCATTTATATTGCATATAGGAATCGAGTTCTTGCCATTTAGTGTTGAGCTCGCTGAAATAGGTGGTAACAGATCGCCCAACTTTTTTGAGAGACTGGATGTGACTAGTCAACTGATAAGTCCTGACAAGACTATCCTGTTGTCCATACAATTTTTCGAGCAAGGTCCACATATCAAATGCAGTAGATGCATACATAATAAGATGCTGAATATCCGGACTGATAGAATTAATTATCCATCAAATAATAAGACTGTTATCAACATCCCAAGAGGGTCGCTTGGGATCTGAGAGTGGGGGGGCAGCAGTAGTACCATCAATATGACACAACTTGCCTTTTCCACCAAGGAAAATACGAGCTGACATTGACCAAAGACGATTGTTCGATGCGTCCAACTTGACCGTAGTTATTTGAAGAGCATGATGATCAGGAGGAACCATCAGAATAGATGAACTCACCGGAGAAGAGGTAGATTAAGAGATGGTAGACATTGTAGTGATGAAGAGAGAAACCAATCGCAAGTGAATGTCACACGAATAAGATATGCCAGTCAATGTCGGAGACTCCTGGATCACCAACCAGAGAGAGCACACCAAGAGAGAGTATCTCCGGAACCCTAGAAGAGACTCCTAAGATGGTCGCATCGCACCCCTTATATGGATCGGCCGATCCCTAGGAAACCACCAACTGATGGTTCCGAGGAGAGAAGGAGAAGGCGAGGGAGCAGTCAAGCTGGTCCCTTGTTTTGAACAGGGGATCGCAGCCCTATGGGACTCTGCAAACGATGGATTGACGGTCGGAGATGATCATCACCCCATCCGTAGGATCTCTCTGATACCATGATGTATTTCAGAGAAAGAATAAAGAAGAAATGAAGAGAGGAAGAAGAAAAGAGGAGAGGGAAAGGCTACGGCCATGCAGAACAGCCGCCCCTCCTCACCTTGCTAATTATCAAAAATTGGGTAGTTTGGAAATTACAATTAGAGACAAAAATACCCCTCATAATAGGGAGAAATAACCTGACTACCCTAATAACTAATAACAAGGGAGAAAACATAAAATAGGGACTAATATGCCCCTCTATCCTTCACCGCAACTACACCATCGAGGCATTACCATCTTGGTAGATGGCCTTCTTTTCTATTTAGCTCTTTTCTAGGCTGTATCCTCTGTACCCTTATGCTTCCTTAATGAATTTGTGGTCTCTAGGCCACCTTCCAAAAATAAATAAATAAATCTGAAGTCATGATAACAATCTTGCAGATTGATTCTTGAAAGCTACAGATGTGATGTTAAGATACTAATCTTGCAGCTATTTTATCAAGAAACTATGGAAAGGGCCAAATAAGAAATGGGCTCAAAGTACGTGTGAAATCAACTACCTAGGACAACTCACCACAAATGCCCACATATGCCCATGAAGTGCCATCACCACACAACTCAAAAAATTGGATGTTATAAAAGTGTAGAATAATAAATATGCAATACAGTCAAATCACTACCTTGTTTCTAATATCTCGGAGCATCGCACCATGGTTCTTCCACTTTCCTTTTAGACATCAATCCATTTGAGTGCAGCCATCGTCCTCTAAAAGCCTCCTTTGATGTCAGCCTATGCCGCAAGATACTTTTGTGACAATTATTCTCCAGGTCTCTTTAGAGGTCAATCATTGAAACAACTAGTAATTATTGAGTAATGCTTTGTGCACCAAATTTGGTGCACAAAATCATGTCATTATACAACATCCCCTCTTATTGGCCCAAAAACTAAGTGAAAGGAGTATTTTTGCATAGAAAATGATGCTCGCGTCAGACCTATACGGCCCATTTTTTCACCCATTAAATGCGGTGCGCACAACATATGATTGAAATATTTTGTAAGACTAAAATATTTTACATATGAACAGAACATTTGGTATAGAATTGAAACATTTTGTTAAAACAAAATATTTTGTTCAGTGTACAAGACTGAAATATTTTGTAGGACTAAAATATTTTGCATATGAACGAAACATTTGGTATAAGATTGAAACATTTTGTTAAGTTTCTTGTAACAAAATATTTCGTTCATATAGCAAAATATTATTTCTACAAAATGTTTCATTGGTTTATTTCTGTAGTCAAACAAAATATTTCGTTAATGTAACATATGTTTCATTCTTGTAACAAAATATTTCGTTCATATGTAAAATATTTCAGTCCTACAAAATATTTCAGTCATGTGTTGTGCGCTCCGTATTTAATGCGCGAAAAAGTGGGCCGTATGGATCTGACACGGACGTCATTTTCTGTGCGGAAATGATCTTTTCACCTGATTTTTGGGCCAATGGACGGGGATGTTGCATAATGACATGACTTTATGCACCGGATTCGGTGCACAAAGTATTACTTGTAATTATTTCATGTCTGCCTGCCACATGACAGAGATTACTGCATCACCATGATCCTGCCCTTTAGTTATATGTTCATGCTCCATAAAAGGGGGGAGGGGAAGAAAAAACCATTTTTTTCCTTTCTAGGCAAAAATATCTTCTATTTTCCAAGAGATAGGATGTTTTAGAAAATGACAATCATAGGAATATATATATATACATATATATATATATATCAGCTGCCAACTTAAAAAAAATAAAAACATTGTATTCATCATTTGAATGAAGTGTATACACAATCCATCTGACCTGATGAGCACATTGCCTGGTAGATATTGGATGCAAAGCATCTGTCGGGCACTTGAAATTTGTAAACAGCTGAGCAGAAGGGGGGAAAGAAAAAAACAAACTATAACCATTTCGACACAAGGAAATGCCCAGACACACATATAACTCTTTCCTTCCCAAAAGAGAAATATTCCAAAGTCCAAACATTTAATTATCTCTTCATACTTTAGACATTCTTTCAACATTCTGAACGATGGCCCAACTGACCAGATTCCTCTCGAATGCCAATGTGGCAGAATTGAAGGAGTGGATTGCGAATTCACAAATGAACAGGTTCCTCTTATTTGCCATCTCCAAGTGTCTGATACCCAGTAGAATAAATTTAAGTTTTCCTGTTTCATAATTGAGTGTCCTTTCCTTTCTAGTCCTTGGATTTTCCCACAAAATAGGCATATGGCTGTTTACCTTCTTCATATATCAAAATTGATATTTTAACCAGAAAAAGAATTGGATGAAAGAATATCAACATTGTCATAAACCTTTTCTTCCATTTTGAGAAAAAGGACAGAATTTCATCCAAAATTAAATGAGGAATTTATTAAAAACTGTCTCAGACACCGAAAAGAAGTGATATTCTTTTTTATATACACATTCAGTGCAAACTCCACCCAACCACCCACACACACACAAATAGAAGAACTTAATCCCTAGTAGGCTAATAGGTAAAAAAAAGCACTTCTCCAATTAACTTCACGTCAATGACTTAGAAGAGAAGAATTTATACGCATAACCCATCTTAGACAATTGTTTACACCTCACATTTGCAAAAAAAATCACAAACCAGTCTTTTAGCCAGATACAATAAAGCAGACACTGAAAATTTGATTAAACATAACATTCAACTTTCATCAATTTGCTTGACATTTGCCACAAACTTTGAGCCCTCACATTAGAATTATGAGTCTGATATCCTTAGTCCTTTTTTTTATTGATCAGATTCATAATTCTAATGGTTCGAGAGCATGACACTGCCATTATAATAAGAACATTTTATAAGTCCCACCAGAAATTGGACTACTGTAAGATTATTCTGCCCTTGCTTTTGGTGTAGTTTTTGGAACACTTAATTATTAACTACATCCAATATGGGAGTTGGGCAGGTTGAGATGGGCCAAAGGTGGAGACAATATGGGACAACCACATAGAAAATAGACTTACGTAACTTTGACAAAATCCAAAACTCGACCCAATCAAAATCAACCCAAGCCCAGTCAAAATTCAGAAAGCTAGGCTGAATTTGGTTTGGTCAAGGGAAGCCTGAACAACTCTCAGTAGTTTAAATCAACTGACAGCTCACATCTAGAAAGTGTCATTGTTGTCAGTTTTTTAATGGACTCTTGAGTCAAATTATTCTTGTATCAATAAACTATTGCCCCAGACTAAAAATGATTATAGATGATAGCTTCAACACTGGACAGGATATATGGCAGCTGATCTTCCAGAAAGTGATGATAGGAAGCTGCCTTCCAGACAAGGTGAAAAAGTCAATCTTTCAATGGCACAGAAAATGATTCCTTAGTGGAGTCCGTAAAGCTTGGTGGTTAATTTTGCATTGTGATGCCACGGACTGGACAAAACCTTTCACAACCTGGCCTAAATTGGGCTGGGTATAATTGTCTTGGAGTAGGTCTTGGGTTTGCCTGGCTGAAGTTGCATCCCCTAACTACACTATCAGAGATCTAACATAAAAAAGAAAGCTTCTGACACTCTTGATTATTGATGAGTATTAAAAAGAAATAATGAAAACATATGGACTAAATGAAAAGTTAATCTCAAATAGTAAAAGCTAGAATCTCTTCTCTTCTTGATATCAAAATCCCGAGACTCTGAGCATGCGAAGATCACATAGCTTCTCATTCATTGTTTTCTCCTAGTTCACTAATACCTTACAGCAGAAGAAAAAACTTGAACAGGGAAATTACTAAAACATGGAAGTACTCTAAGGAACTTATAAAGTGCAATGGCATATGATAATCTTAAATCTTCTGAATAAAGTAAGAAGCAGTCATTATGATCTTATTAGTAGAGACCAGGAATATAGAGAAGCGGAGAAAACTTGTGATGGATTATTAGTTGATATTTTTACAAAGGTGGAAGTAAAATAGAAGCTAACTCTATTACTATTGACACAGGGAAGAAAGGATACTCGTCAAACTCAACAGAGACATTTGAAATGGTAACTGAATTGCTAGCTGTATAATTATAAGTTGAGATGTTTACAATTTTGTCTCAAGTAGCTGAACCTATAATGTGGTCCCGAGGACTACATAAATTCTATTACGCTCACAACAAATCTTCACAAAGCATTTGAAGCTTGTTCTCCTCCCCGTCAATGAAGAAATTGCCTGAAGGAAAGAGCACAGGATCTCCACTCAGAAAACTGTGCTCACAACATGGCCTAAATATTTGTGCAATTTAACATCCACGGTTCGTGCTAATTTATTCCTTTGATTCTTGTACATGTCACCTTTGTTTTTGACAAAGTACAGGCTGCGGATGCAAAGGCTTCCTTTCTCTTTCCTCAAGGACTTCTCATTCAAGTAACATCTGTGGTTCATGTTAATGTATTCCTTTGATTCTTGTATATCTCACCTTTGTTTTAATAAAATAATACAAAATTATCCTTTCTCTTTCCTCAAGAACCTCTCATTCAAATGAAGAGGCTTAAGTGCCATGTACATCAATACTCTTCAGATGCTCGCAAAAAAATCTTCTCAAGTTGTGTGGGCCAGCACTCTCCAAGCAATTGAGGTCTAGACTCTATGGCCACCCTGAAGTCCAGCAAGGATGTACAGAGAGATTTATCCAATGCCTGCATGCACTCCCTTTGCTGTCCCTGGACAATATTTCCATTTAGTTCATTAATCATTTTATTGCTGCACCGCGCTCTTGCTAAGTCCACACATGGCTTGATCAACCTCTTTAGATATACATCCATACTAGCATTCAACAGGTTAACACAATCAACTGGCAAGCCAAGACCCTCCATCTCCACTTTATGCTCCAACCACATCCTCAAGGACATGGTGTCAGGCAGCTCTGAACAACTATAACATGTATCTGGAATATTTCTCTTGGGAATACGAAAAGCAGCTAGAGGGCCATTGTGTAAAGCCCTGTGGACACCACCTACACTCATTGGAATGCCAAGCGGAGCCCTTATTGGGCTTCTACTCTGAACACCTGGACTACCTCTAACTTGTTCAACCTCTTCCCCATCTTCCACAGAGCCAACTTCCAACATAGCTTTACTACCAACAGATATTAGTTCCTGAGCACCTTGTTGCTCTCGCGGCCTTTTTATATCACAGGAACCACTTATTTCTTGTATGCTACCAGGAGGCATATTCCCATAAGGTCCAAGTGGATTAGGACGATCCTTAAACTTTTGATCCCAGTTATTCAGAGTCATCCCCTTGAAAGGTGATGCAGGGGGGAATGTGTCCCCAAATGAGCCATTAGAAATCTTAGAATTTTGAGAATTTCCTGCAGCTGTGTCTCTGGCTGGAGGGGTCTGAGAAAGACATGCATTCCTAAGAATTGACTGGATGAACAAATTGTGAAGCGCAATGTTCTCCTTTCCAATTGTAAAGTAGCATATCTTTTTGAACTCGGACTTGCTAATCTTGAAGTTAAGCATCCTTTTCAAACTGTAGAAGTACTTCTCAGCCTTCACCCGCCCAACCCTCTTGAAGATCTGCAACTTGACCTCTGTTGTGTTGATCCTAGAGAAATGCTGCTGTTGTGGCATCTCGACAGTCAACTCCTTGAGGATTGCCAAAGTGTTGCTCAACGAACTAACCCCAGTTATGGATGGATGAAACCAGGAAATCTCAATAAAATTTTGATGCAGAAAATCCTGAAAACAAGGAACATGGTAATTCAGGAAGACAGCAGTCCAAATAGCACATATGTTTTTCACAGATTAAACTAAGAGTAGGTTACTGAACCAAGGAAGATAACCCACCAACAAGATCAGCTAAAACCAGTTCTTTTCTAAGAGGAAAAAGAAAGATACATTCATAACCAGAAGCCTTATACCACTAATCTGGGTCAGCTAAAGATCCACATCTAATGATTTGTCACTGTTTTTCAACCAGCAGTACGATTGATGTCAACTCTCTCCAATTTGGCACCGAGCAATTGACAAAGGTAATTTGAACTGGACGGGGTCTGTCGAATGTCCCACCCACGAGCCAGTTCGCAATAAGAATACTGTAGCCCTAGATTCGCCCTAGATTCTTGAAAGAGTCCATACACAGACGTGCGATAGTGCTTAGAGCATCTCTATCGCTATCAGCTAAAGAGCGAATCCACACACAACCTCCAATGTAGGAATAAAAAGGCACATTAACCAGATAAATCACCATTCTCCCTGAACGATGGCAATTAGGAAAGCTGCAACCACTTCCCAGTACCAAATCAACACCATTGCCGAATCAGCACAAGAAACCCTACGGCCATTCTAGATTACACGCGCCAGCCCGAGCAATCAGGCGATCAGTCGCCCGGCAGATTAAAAACAGCTAAGGGAAGCAGCGATCACAAGCACAAACCTTTCTCCGTCGTCGCAGCAGCCCCGACCTTCAGTGGAAGGTGAGAATCCCGCTGTCCCCGTCGGTGAACCGGAGGAACCCTAATTGGATCAATTCCCCCTCCCACTGCGGAAGAAGAAGAGGCAACCGAGAACACCCGGAGAGATAGCAAGGGGATGAATTGGGGGGTGGGCGCGGCTTCTTGCTTGGGCGACCAGGGGTCAAACGCACGTGTGGATCTGATGGGGGCGCGCCTCTCTCTCTCTCGCGATGTTCCCGTCTCTCTCTACGTTTAGATTCGGGAGGTGACCAATTTAGTCAAACCCGAAGAGATGGATGCTGGTTGTGGCGGCCGGGTCCGACCAAGATCCCCTTCCCCTCGGATCGCTTCGCTGACGGGGGTTGGTCTGAGGATCACAATCAGGGCATTTGGAATCATGGATCGTTTGTCAAGTTGTGGCATATCAACTATCAATAAGTCTAAGTTTAGATTCATCTCGGGAGAGTTTTACCTAATTATGTCATCAATTTTGAGTAAGTGTCGCGGAGATAGAAAATGATCTCTCAAATTTCGTATTATATTTTTTAAATTTATTTGTCGGAGAAGAATATCTAATCATATGTGAAAATCTGTAAACACTAGAAGAACGACGTCATAAGGAGTCATGGACGTTACTCAGTGGACAACTATCGATGCTCAAAGATCGTACTATGTGGATATCCACATAGGATCGAGGAGAGAGAGGGGGAGTCTGGGAGTGAGAGTAGAGTGATCAAGCTTAGAGTGAGGATGAGACTCCCAGAGATACTTGTTATGTCCAGCAAGTGTTCGGAGAGTGCTCGCAGAGGTGGTAACGTACTCGGAAGCAGATCCGTACACTTTTCCGTAAGTGGCTCTCTCTATCTCTTAGCGTCGTGTCACCGAACGTGTGCGTGTATGCCTATGTGTGAATGTATGTTTGTCTCTATCAGTATGTGTGTCCGTGTGTGTCGTCTTGATCGGAGATCCATTTATAGCGGTTGTCCTGGTGATGGAGACCCATCCCTTAACAAGGAAGGGCATGAGTCGTGGGATAACGTCTCCCTGCGAACGTGAGGAGTTTCCCATTATACGCCCGTTCATCCGGATTGGGCGGTTTTCAGATGAGTCTTACGATACCTTTGGAGCGTGCTCATCTTTACTGAAGTGAAGGTCGATGATGGCAGGAGTAACGTTCGGTCATCGGAGGGTCATCTTGGGTCGACGCCGTCCGTGGACTGACGAATTTGATGTCTGTCTTTATTGAGCCACATGACATGGGTCGTCGGCTGTCAGGGATCCGCTATGCGTTGTGCGGATCTTGGGCCGACACAGATCTGACATTAATAGGCTACACATAGATCGCATTGATTTTACCCTCCTCAAGTGTATTGTATGATATTTTTTAATTCGTCAAATTCTTCGTCACCAAAAAATGAAAAAACTATCACATGACCGAAGGTCTCCCTCTCCCACCGAAAGTCTTCCCTCGTGGAGCCACAACATAAAACGAGTGCACCTCACCATTTTTTTTGTCATAAAATGATATTTTATTTAGTTCATAAACAATTTATAAACATAAACCATGACAGAAAATCAATACCATAACAAGTAACTGAATCACGACCAATACAGGCTCAAGCCCCAAACTCAGTGCAACCCGAAACCCAAAACAACTCAAAGCTTAAAAAATATATCAAATAAACTGACCTAAGAAAAAGACGAAGACTAATATCCCATCGTAGGAGACGGGCATCCATCTAGAGATTCTAGACTGAACAGCTGCACAAGTGCACCCGGTCATGTGGTATGCTTTTTTCTAGGTTTAGCTAAATCAATGATCTAGATCCACCACTTTCTCCAAAAATAGACATATATATAAAGTTGCCGGTGCATGTATTGATTTGATCCCCGATAGTTGGTAGCACTAATATTTGACAAATCGATACGATACGACTCATACAACACGTACACATATTGAATCATATCGGTCAATAATTAATACGACCGGTATATAATACGTAACTGGTAGACTAAATATATTATTTTAAATATTAAATATTTTACTTTATAATAAAGATCGCTTCATTAGTTAGTCGATTAGAGAACTCACGTATGATACGTAACCGATACATTATATATATTATTTTAAATATTAAATATTTTATTTTATAATAAAGATCACTTCATAAATTAGTCGATTGAAGACTTCACGTCATGAAGTCAAAAAATATTTGAAAACATGACACTCCTCATATTTGATATGAGAAATGACACTACTCAAATTCAAACTTACGGCGTGCAGCCTAAATCGAACATCAACTAATCAAATGATTTAAAAATTATTTGAATCATTTTATTTTACAATATATATATATAATGTTTTCTTTTATTTTGATACGTAACGATACTGATACGTATCGTATCGTATCAGTAAAATATCGATAAGAACGAGTCAATAAATCTTCAATAACACCCATTTATTCTTCTCGCGGCAATGTACTTTCTCTTTAGTCCTTCTCCTTTCTTTTTTTATTAGACCACCGTGTGAAAGTCCAAACTAAACCTCTCACTAACTCCACACAACTTGTAATATCAAAAATGAGTTCTTTATCTTTTAACTTATATTTTCATAAATTTCTATTGATAAAAAAATTCAGCACTTGCGCCTTTTCAAATATGTCTTCGCGTGACTTATTTTTGAGTTGGCATGATGCCGTTAGCTATTATAAAATTTCAGCCCAATTGTAACATTATAACCAGCCACAACTTGTCTTATCAAATGCGAATTCCCTTTTTTTTTGTAACCTTTGATCATCAGAAATTTCTATTGGTAAAAAATTCCAACACTTGCACCCTTTTAAATCTGTCTTCGTGTGACTCATTTTTAAGGTGATAAAATCTAGTTAGCTACTTCAAAAAAATTCAGACTAAATTGTAAAGTTAAGATCACGTTCTAGTGTAGCAACCAGGAATCTTATACGAGTTTCATCATTATTCTTGTTCTTACATATGTTGATCCTTTAAAATGATTGGAAACAGACGTACAAAAGGTCAAGATATCAAATTATCAGTACATATCGAGCTAAATTTATTGGCAAGTTCTTTCTAGAAAAAATAAATTCTGCTTTCAAATATAACTATGCATAAGTTCTTGTAGTAGGGGTCAAGTTGTAAAATGATGTCAGACACTTGTTTTAAAAACCATGCAAATAAATATTTGGGTTTCAAAATCATTAATTTTGCAATCCTAGTTTTGGTTTCCGATGGCTTTTGAGTTGAAAATCGAAATCATGTGTCAAAACCCAACAATTTACAAAGCTCAAAACATAAGAAAAATAATTTAAAATGAATTTGTGACATTCTAAACATAAAAAATTATTCTACAATATTTTATGATATTTTATCACATTTCACATCACACCAAATAACCTTTTAATTTAATGTTTATGTAATTTATACATTAGTTGTGTTATATGTATAAAAATACATTAGTGTGCTTACGTCAGAGTTTGTCGACCCGGCTGACCCGGTCTCGGCTTGGGTCGGGTCGGGTCGCTCCCGTCTCGGTACGACCCGGTCCGTCCCGTTCTAAAACACCACTTTATATATAAATATATAATATAAAATAATATAATAAAATAGAAAATATATATTATATATAAAATATAATATAATATAATATTAAAATAATAAGTCGACCCGGTGACGACCCACGGCCCGATCGACCCGGTCCCGACCTGGGTCGGGTCGGATCGTGCGAGTCAGTGCGAGACGCACCGGGTCGACAAACCGTGACTTGCGTACAAAAGAAGAATATGGGAGAATAGGACAGAGACATGCTCGAGAATGAAAAAAGCGGAATCAACTGTCTAATACAGTTGGTTCGTCTCTCTCTCTCTCTCTCTCTCGTTTGGGGAGATTTTAGATTTGAACCCGACAATATTATTCTCGTTTAAATAAATATATCTACCAAACAAGAATAAAAAATGTTAAGATAATATCCAAATTGGTATATAAATTAGAGAGATACTTTTTGTACATCGAGTATATTTCAGTTGGCGGCTTAAGTAAGAGCTCAACTAAATCTTAAACTCACGGTGTCAAGTGCTCAGATTAAGTTCTAGATCAACTGTGGTAGATTGTGGACTGCATGCCAAAAAGTTATATCAATTGACATACATGCAATTGTGATTAGTCTACACAAACATATGTGATCCATGATGGAAATGAAATTGCGTGAGGTCGCAGATCTTTTCATCCTATCAGGACCAATCATAACCAGGTGCGAGTACGGTTGGCACATACGTAATGTCCATTAAGTAATTCTTGAGTTATCAAAATGTTGCTATAAATTAATTTATTAACTACCAACTTAGGTGAGAATATGCAAAAGATAATCTCATTAGCTTGATCTTATAGAC
Organism: Amorphophallus konjac; assembly: GCA_022559845.1. Classification (NCBI taxonomy): domain Eukaryota; kingdom Viridiplantae; phylum Streptophyta; class Magnoliopsida; order Alismatales; family Araceae; genus Amorphophallus; species Amorphophallus konjac. The sequence continues at coordinate 470,591,226 of CM040122.1, forward strand.
TCAGATAGTTTTAAACACCCAAATATTGGAAAAACCGGGTCTCACGTGGTATATTTTTCAACAATTCTCTCATATTTTATCAGAGGATTTCTTTTTTTAAAATTTTGGTACATATTTTTGGTACTTTAAAGGTTTTGGATAATTTAACATATTTTGAAAAGTCATAAGATAAAAGAGTTTTTGCATAAGTATGATTATTTCACTTTCATACGACTATTCCCAATTCAAAATTCCTTAAGACATAATATCCTCTTTGTAAACTCCGGTACAAACATAAACATAGAAATTGTACAAATTTATGAGTGAAACTTCCTCATCCCGTGTGTATTGCAAAATGCAAATTAGATTTCAGGAATTCTCTAGTAGATGTTGCTTGTTTCAATGTAATTCTCCGGTTTTAGAATCTCCAATTTTAAAATTGGTGTATTTTTCTGATTTTAAAACCCGAGGATATTTTGTCTGGGTGGCATATATAAAATAAAACATTTTGTTGATTGGTTATAATTTTATCTCATTTTTCTCTGACTTGAATTTCCAGTTGATATAGATTGCAAACCAAAAGAAATCTTAATCTCACATCAGTTAGTGTAATTCTATTTACATTATTTCACAATTAAGTTGGAAATATTATAAAATTAAAATAATTAATAATTTTTACAATGTTTTAAGTTGAAACAAACAAGTCTGTAAAAGAACACTCACCATTATTAAATTATTGTTGGCAAGCTTCAAGAATCAGAAGTCAGAAGAAGATCTCACGTCAGCCAAAGACTGAAAAAAATTTAAAAAAATCCAGCGATAATGGTATACATATTCTACTATATGTATCTCTATATTCTTTAAGTTATCATATGTGCCCCCATAAAATCTGTGTATCTCTATTATCAAAATCTGCTATTTATTTAACTTAATCTTGAATAGACTAAGATAAAAAAAGGCTGATATATTTTTGTTTAATCTCCTTAGGCGATTGAAATTAATGGCATAGATGTCACTCGAAACTTTGACATTCTCTTACACATACCTTCAAAAGTTTATATTTTACATTTGCAACAGAAAATTATGTTTGTTAAGCACGAGTATTTTCAGGCCTAAATATTGTAATTGTTAAGCCTAGCCCAACTAAGCCCACTGACATCGGCCCGCCCTCCCAAGCTCCCGACCCCCGCAACCCTCCCCCTTCTTCTCCACGGACGACGTCGCAGCCTCTCGTGCCCTCGGCAGCAGGTCGCCGTCGTCCGCAGTGGCAGATGACGTAAATAACTCGAACCCCGCCTTCTTCTCACGTCTCCCCGCCCCCTCCTCCCCGGAGCTCCTCCACGGCCCCTCGCCAGTGTGGCGGACCCCGGTAGCGTGCCGGATCTGGCCGCCTGCGGCGTCCCCCCTCCCGGAGCTGCGCGGATCTGAGCGTTGGAGGAGGGGGAGGCGCGATGGGGAACGCGAACGGGAGGGAGGAGGGCGAGAGCGAGAGCGGGAGCGACGACCCATCCGTCAGGTCGGATGGCAACGGCTGTCGCGGACGCCGCGTGGACACCGTGGAGTCGATGGAGAACTCGCCTCCGGGGAGCCCGGCGCGGTCGCGGTCTCCTCTTTTGTTCTCTCCTCAGGTTGGTTTTTTGCGATTTGCCGATTTGCTAGTCCTTAGCAAGTCCGTTGCTCTAATTGGTTGGGAGAATTGTTGATGTCTTATTAGGTTTGTTCGATATGTTTGTTCCTTTTTCTCTTATGTTTGCTCCTCCGGATCTGAAAATTAAACAACTTGGAGTTTAAGTGGGCAAGGACAACTTCAGATTAACTAATGTACAATTCGCAGATGGTATACTATTTTTTGCACTAGGTGGTATGAAAAATTGTTGAGAATATAAATGTTCTTCTCCTGTTAGTTGAAGATGCGGCAGGGATGAAGATTAGTTCCAACAAATTAGAGTTAACTAGTATATGTTTCCCATAACAAGCTGATGGACCGTGCATCAGTCTAGGAGGTAACTGCTGATAATTGTCAGTGTATTTGGGGTTGCTTCTCTTGGTTGATCAAATCAGTCCTGTACCATGGAATGGGTTCAATGGGATCATACAAAAAATTGATCAGAAATTAGAGCGATGGAAACCTAAAGTGCTCACAACCGACCTGTGACAGATTGGCACCTTTTCTTCAGCACATATCCACCTCTTGTTGCTTGTGCGGGGACGAGGAGGAGGATCTGTACCATCTATTCACAGGCTGCTCCTTTGCAAAGGGCATTTGGATGAGGATCGGCCCGAGCTTACGGCAGACCCTGGGCCAATTTGAGGGGGTCCAATAGCTTCTTTCCAAGTGGCACTGGAGGTGGACACTCAAAGGCGATAAGGTTGTTTGGTGGCTTATCCTACATGCCACTCTCTGGGCCTTGTGGAGTGAAAGGAACAACATAATATTCAGAAGGGAATCAAGGACGGAAGACAACATATTTTCTTTTGTCCGTGAGAAAGTGATTTTTTGGGCAAAACATTTTTGTAAAGTGGAGGCTTTCAACTCCTTACTTTTTTTGCTCTTGGGTAGTTAGTTAGGTACACCATGTCGGTGTTGCTTTTTGTAAAGGGGTTTTGTGAGCTGACAGATTGTACATGTATATCTCTCTTCTTTTTTAATATATTTCGTGATACCATCCACGTTTAAAAAAAAAAGTGCTCACAACCCACAGCAGATGGGTTCTGTCTAAATCAGTTCTTATAAGAATTGCTATCTATTTCTTATTAGTCTCTAGAATTCAAGAGGTGTTGCGAAGAAGATTGAAAAAGTTAACGTTTGCTACAAAGGAGATGGTGGCGAGAAGGGTCTACACTTGGTGAACTGGGGAAGAGTTTGTAGGACTAGAGATGAGTGGGGTGTGTGGGAAGGGTTTGGTGGATTCTTTCTGAAACAGTTTCTTCTAAGCATTCCTTTCTATTTCTTATCAGTTATCAGTTTTGAGAATTTTAAATTCCATGAGGTGTTGTAAAGAAGATTAAGAGCATCGTATAAGTTCTGGAGAATAAGGGTCTATACTTGGTGAACTAGTGGGAGTTCGTAGGTCTAGAGATGAAGCTTTTTCTTGGGGGTGGGGAGGGATTGCTCTTGTGACCCACATCACAGATCTTCTTTTGTCCCTGATCTGGAGATAGTAAGTAAATTATCATTCCTTTCTTTTTTTTTGGGCTCTACTTCTTTGCAGGTTGGGAATGGCAGGAGTAGAACTGGCAAAACCTAACCCGACCTGTTGATCCGACCCTTAAAAAAACGGGTAAGGGTCATAACTTTTAATGACCGGGCCAATTTCGGGTTGGGTCATTATGACCCACATATTCCTTCGGGTTGGGTTAGGGTCACCAAATTTGACCCAAACCTATCCCAACCTAGCCTGACCCGTACTTTTTGACCCTAACCCGGCTTGACCCACCTCGGTCTGGGTCAGGTATGGGTCACAATACTTTGACCCGAAGCCGGGTTGGTCAGGTTAGGGTCAAGCAAAATTCATTACACTTCACTCATGGCCCGACCCTAACCTGACCCATTCCCACCTCTAGGTGGGTGTATCAGACATTGAGAGGACATCTGGTTTGATGACTGTTCAATGTTCACTAGCATATAAGTTCAGTATAAAGGGGCCTCAATCCAACAGACCATTGGGCACCTTATGGTCCTTATCAGTATTAGATGGAACACGCAGTTTAGGAGAGCCTTAGATGGAGAACTAACAGAAATTTTGGAATTGTAGCAGTTATGTTATAAAAATGCAGGCTAAGTTTGATAAGGACAGAAGGATTTGAAGATGGAAGGTGAAAGGGAATTTTTCTGTGAGTCCTATCTGAAGGTGCTCGATGCTGGTGAGCAGACTTTGGTGGGAAGGTACTGCATGGACCAGATTGTTGCCGGGCAAGGTCTGAATTTTCCTGTGGAAAGTCTTACCCAAAAGGCTTCCCATGTGTGATAGAGCCACATGTATTTCACCTTCTGTGGAAGGGAGAGTGAATCTATGGATCACCTATTTATTAGATGTGGTATCATCAGTGTTATATGGAAGGTCTTGTTTAAAGCTCTGGGAATTCAGTAGGGTCCAGCTGATGATACCCTTGAGTTGATGTCTCAGTGGGGAAACAAATCATCCTTGGGATGTGCTAGAAGAAATAAGGGGAAAAATCAAGGACGACTTTAGCAGTGTTTTTGACGTAGGAAAATTGGGCTTCTGTGGCATCTTTGGTAACCTAGAAGACTCAAGCTGGATGAGCTTTTCTATTTAATGTCGTTCTTTTGAGTTTCAGGCCCTCCTTTGTCTTATAGTTGGGAATGCTATGGTCTATCCTCTGTTATGTAATTAAAGGCAAGAGGCTAGCAACGCAACCAAGAATCTGCCCTAGACACAAATGCCTAGACAAGAGCCTAGGTGTTTTTAGGTGACACCACAACTCCTTCCACCATAAAGAGGGAAAAAAGGAAAAAAGATTTTTGAAAAGAAAGAATGGAAGCAGGAGGAAACGAAAACATCCAAGACAATGTTTTGTAAGGTTCCAGGAATCATAGTTGATGTACACGAAGTCACAACATAAAAAAAGGGAATAACATCAAGTTGTAGGAGGATGTATGGCATTTCTTATAAAATGAAACAGTAATAGTAATAGCAATTGTGATGGAGAATAGCTTGTACCCATAAGATACTGATGTTAAAATAAAAACGGTAGCATGAGATTGAGAAAAAAAGAAAACATAGGTTACATTTCTGGGTAATCAAAGACCGGTGGCTTGCTGAGTTGCTGTTATGGCTATTATCATTGTTTGTGTGTGTGCGTAGAAGGGGGAGGATGAAGGTGAGGGTAAGGTGAGGTGAGGCATTTTTGCTTGCCATGCCTTCCTCATCATGTAGGTGAGTGAGGCAAACACATTTGGTAATGTGGATTATGTTGATAGACTTCTTTTTGATGGATCGTTTTCTGCTTGCATCTTTTGTACTGTGGATGATGTATTTTGGGGTCGGGGTGGGAGGTTTCCTTGCATAACTTTCCATATACTGCTGTACTTGATGAGGAATGACAACGCTGGCCTCGGTTCTGACGAGACACACCCAGGGGCGACAGCATATGGATGACGAAGGCAACTTGGGCCCATGCTGGGCTGAGATTGCTGTCCACAATGTGTTGTTGTTCTGCTGCAGTGCTAGCGTGAGAAACTGAGAGAACAGGAGGTGGATAAAGGTAGGGGTTCATGGGATTTGAAAATAAGACAAAGAGCAAGGACATTTAATGCTCTGCTGGAGTGGACAATGAAGGAAGGGCTGAAACTGGGCAGTTAATTCTCGTCCATGTGACGAATAAGATAAGAACAAAGGAAAGGAGGAAGGACAATAGTATGAGGTGGGTGTTCTCAAGAAGGAGAGCAAGCATTTAATGTGTTAATAAAATAACAAAAAAGGGGGGACATTAAATGCTCACGGCGTGATGGCTTCTGTTTTTTTTTTTTTGGTACAGAGAAAGATATTTCATTTCATTACATACTTAACTATGGTACAAAGTTAGACTTTGAGACCCCCGGTACAAGCCATACCATACCCAAGCCCATACTGCCAAACAACCCACTAGATCTGAAAAAGATACAACACAAATTGTAGAGATCGACTGCTTCATCCGAAGAGGCTGGAAGCGCCCGAATACATTGAGGAATAGGTAAAGCCACTTTTGAAAGTTGAGGGCTTCTTACTCGAGATGCACAAAGCTGCCGAAGAACTCTTTCGTATGGCAGTCCGAGGGGGATGCTTGGGTAGCAAGCATCCACTTGGATGCAAGGGGGATACGTGCCAGATCTTTGAGCTCCCTAGAGGCCGATGACGAGATCGCATCAACTGCTTCACGAAGAAAATGTTACATGCTTTGTTGAAGTCGTAAAGATATGGCTAATACCGTGATGAGAAACCGACAGGCACATGACGAAGATCATCGCCAATGAACAGGAAGAGGCCAATTGGGGGGAGATAGATGAGGTAGGGGGGAGACAGTGAGCTGCAAGGGGAGCTTGGAACTTGGGTTGGGAGCAAGGATGGGGTTGCCTTCAAAGAAACTTGCAACAAAAGTTGTACGGAATGAGGAACACAAGAAACAAACTGAACAAGAAGGGGAGGACAGAAGGAAGCGATTCGAGGAGAGTTCCAGAGAACTCACCTGACAAAAACTTCTACTGGAGGAGACGGGGATGGCTGAGCAATGGTGACCGACAAAACAGGGGGGAGGAGTGGGGCGACGGCGAAGGGGGCAAGAGGTGGGAGGGGGATGGCAGAGGAGAGAACAAGGGGAAGGGAAGAGTGGGGGGGAGAGTTCCCGGCGGGAGCTCCCCCCACCCGACGTTCCACCAGTGTCAGTGCCGGTGAGGGTTCTGTTGGAAGGTCTGGTGAGGGGTACCACCACTTGGGCGGTGAGGTTTCCGAGAGTAGGTGGGAGCTGAGCGAGATGGCTTCTGTTGTTCTTAGTGGGAAATACAAATAGAAATTAAGAAGGGAGGCGGCTGGCCTGTTGCTCTTGCTGCCAGCTGCGGGTTGCATGCAGGGGAAAAGAGGATAGGGACTCCGGTGCTTTGCTAACTCTTGGGGAAGATGGACAGGAGGCTGGTACTAGGGAAAAATAAGAAAAGAAGAAGGTGGGTGGAGCTGGGTGGTATGAGATGAGAGGCAGAAGAACAAGATGGCATTGATGGGCTTCCTGAATGGGATGGTGACCGGACGCGTTTCTCCTGCTCCGTGATGCAGCGCAGGGCATGAAGAGGAAAAGGAAGTGAGGATGAGAGGTTAAGGATGAGGCAGGCCGACAGATCTGATGGCAGCTGGAACCTGTCACCCATCCTTTCTTGGGCTTCCCTCAGGGGCTCTCTCACATAGCAGATTTAGGGTTCCTCACCCAAAAGAAATTCTCCTTTCTATTCCATTCATTCTATTCTATCTCGCAAGTATGAAAGCCCCTTTATAAGGGAGGACACATGCGACCATGATGTTTTTACCCCTACAAATCCAACAAAAGACTACTACCCTGCATAAAAGAAAAGGCCCAATTTCTCATACCATACTTGTAAATCCCCTTTTTTCTTATTAATATAATCAATGGTACCAACCACTTTAAAAAAAAAGAAAAAAAAGAAAAGGCCCAAACATGTGAGGCCCATTTAACTACAAACCTAAAAGAAATAGTCCAAAATAAAGATAATAGACTGTCTTTAGACTCTAGAACCAGACCTAAGTAAAAAGCAAACTGACATAATAAAATAAAATTGACTCAACTAAATCAAACGAGCCAATCAAACATACATAATCAAACCCCTTTCTTGAACAATTAGCCAATCTTGCTCCTGCATCGGTCCTCATGTCATTTATTTGAATAGTGGCTCATACTCCCTCCTTTCCTTTCCACTGGGAAAGTGGACAGTACCATGTACCAATAAAATAAAATAAAATAAAAATTGCCCCACCACAGCAGTGATCCTTTGGGATAAGGGGAGAGCCTGTGACGCAGAATCAGAAATGCACGATGCGATCCATGGATGCCGTCCGATCTATGTGGTGCATCTAGGAACATAGTTGGCTTGTTATATTTACCATTGTGTTACTGTAGTTTGGAACAGTTTTGCAATGTGAATTGTCTAGTACTGTTGAATCATGTAATTAATTGATAGGGATTTTATCAGCAAGTATTTTAGAGTTGTTTCTTGTGCAAGTTAGGGCTTTTCAGAGTTTGAGTTTGGTTTGGAAATGTTTATCTACTTGTTTTATCACAAATAACAGAAAGCCAGAGGGTCAAAATAGAGGGAGTGGTTACTGGTTGATTGAGAAATCTGCAACATTGTGATGCCATCAGAAGCTCTTAACAATGTGGTGTGCGCTTTCTATCCCTACAGCATGAAGTCATTTTCTATTTCTATTCCTACAGTATGAAGCCATTTTCTATTCCCCTCTTTCGTCCATTAATCTGTGTATCAAGATATTTATAATGCTCTTCCAAATCTGAACCATCTTTTCCACTCTGCTGTTGTCTTGGGGCATATGGGCGAAAGCCATGTCCAAAAACATAGTGCTCACTGTGTTGATATTGCCTATGGCAGTGCATGTCTTCCTGGTATATCATTATTACATACATCTTCCTGCAGGAAACTTCCAATGGATTCATTGAGTACTCCAATTCTGAAAGACAAACATATTGCTGTTTGCTTTCCCTCCATGTGACCCTCGAGACTTTTCTGTTTATGCTCTGCTATCTTCGAAGATAATGATCTATAGAAAAGTCCACTGTTTGATTTTTTACTTCTATTTTTGAATACATCAGGTGGCATTTTCTTTGGTCAGACTTTTTGAATTTGATTTCTTGAAACTTATAAATTGGTGATAAAATTTAGAAACTTACCCACCAACTTCTTTAATGGGATAAGGGTTTGATGATGATGGTGATGATGACCAACCAACTTCTTACTGATAGGTGTTTAGATTAGCATCATCTGTATTTGTCTTCATCCTACCAGTTGAAGCATAGCCTGCCTACCTTCCAGAAAAAAAAGGTTATGTTGGTTAAATTTGTGAACCATCTTTTTCATTTTAACCACTAAAATGTTTGCTGTTACATTCCAGCAAGGAAAAAAATTGATGCTTTACCCTTACTTTGCAGATTCCTGTGGCCCCATTACCGGGGGTGGCTGATAATCCTATCTTCAATCATCCATGGACGAACGATTCTTATGGATCATTGGACCTTTCCGCTGGGAAGGGAATTCCCACCATGATCACGTGGAACTATGGAGGCCATAATGTTGCAGTTGAGGGTTCTTGGGATAATTGGACTTCAAGGCATGTTCTCTCCCCTTGGGTCGTCATCTCTATTACCATATGGTCAAAAGCACGGTAAACTTGAGCTTCATATGTATGAATTTACAGGAGGATTCTGCAGAGATCGGGCAAGGACCATTCGGTTCTTCTTGTCCTTCCTTCTGGAGTCTACCAATACAAGTTTATTGTGGATGGAGAATGCAGATACATTCCCGATCTTCCTTGTGTAGTTGATGATATGGGCCATGTTATGAACCTTCTGGATGTGCATGTAAGTAATTCATGCTCTTTATCCATTTTCATCCATCTTGGAGTATGTCTGCGAACAGCCTTCTCGTCATTTGTGTTGTATGTGATACCAAGCCCTCGATGGTTCTCTATTCAGCTACTATAATCTGGTTTTCCACGGATAAAGTGGATTACTAACCAGTTTTTCCTTGTGGTTAGAAAGAAATGGCATCCACATTTGCCAAAAGGGAATCCTTCAGCTTTGGATTCCAGTTGTGCTCAATAGCCTCTACTAATGCTCTTTTACAATCGTCATTCTCACCAATGCAGGACTATGCTCCAGAAAACCTTGACACTGTTACCGAGTTTGAGGCACCACCTTCACCAGACTGGAGCTACAGTCGGCCATACCCAGTGGACGAGGACTTCGCGAAGGAGCCGCCAATGGTTCCACCACAGGTGCACTTCACGGTACTAGAAGCACAAGATGAACAGGCTTCGGCAAAGCCCCAGCATGCTGTTCTCAACCACCTGTTCATAGAGAAAGGTTGGGGCTCTCAGTCACTGCTCGCCCTTGGCCTAACCCACAGGTTCCAGTCCAAGTATGTCACTGTTGTCCTCTACAAGCCTATGAGGAGGTGATGTAAAGTTGTAAAGGCTTCGTTTCCTCTCCCCTAGTACTGTACAAAACAGTTTTAACGTTCGCACGCTTACTTGAGTTTTTCCTTCAAGGCTATGAGCTCGCTTTATCTGAGAAGGTGCAAGCCAAAGAAGGGTGGAGTTCTGTCCATGATGCTCTTATTTCCCAGTATAACCATTTTTTTTCCCCGAGGAAAAGTCTCTGCACCCATCGAATACGGGACTGTTACAATTTTTTTTTTCTAAGATGGAGAACAATTCGCAGGCATAATAATAAGATAAAAGTCTCTCTCTTTACGGTCAGCTGAACTGTACTTTTCCCATGTGTTTGCCTGAATGCCTATTTTTTATAAGCTAATGAGAAGTTAATTCACCAAACCTGTATCCAAACTTTCTCCTTGGCTGGACCTGACTGGTGTCTTCTAAATCCACTGTTTGAGAAAGCTTTTGAGCTGGACTCAGGAGCTTGGATTTTGATGAAATTTGATCTATTCAGAAATTCTTCTAAATGAAAAAAGAGCTGAATCTGTTTACTTTCGTTTCAGGTTTACTTCTCCCCTTCAAATCAACCAAAAAAAAAAAGAGAGAGGGGTTAGGATGGTTCCAAGGAGTAGAAGATATTTGGAAAATTTAGGCGTTTCAAATCTTTTAAAAACCTAACCAATCTTGTCCCAATGGGTTATGCCTTGTTCTAAATCTTGGAGAGAGGGTTCCCCGGGCAGCTTTATTTCTGGATTGCTCTTTTGAGGACCTAACAAAAACAGTCAACTCAATTTGTGAGTCACATCCTGTATGGTGATCGAAGGAGATAGGAATAAACGAATTCAAAGCTCGCGAGTTAAATAAAACGAATTCAAGACTCGTAAATGTAAGATGAGTATAATCTCATCTCCTTAATATCTAGTAAACGACACGATGATGGATATTGCGCCTGGAGTCACATATAAAATCATGACATTAGCTGCTCAGATCTACTTAATTAACAGGTTACCATGCATTTTTTCTTTTAACGTGCTCTACGAGGGAGTGGAGAGAGAAGGGGGGAAAGAGGTAGATGAAAACAAATTAAGAATAATTAGAAAAAAAGAGGAATTATGATCAAAGAGAGAAATAATCTTAGAGATGTGAAAGAAGACGCGTGTTTATGTGACAAGGATCGTGACAAAAAGAAAGTGTTGGGTGTCAGAAAGAGGAGTCATACAAGGTAAAGATAAGTGGTTTGTCTATGACATTCAATGGGTGGTACTTGTTGATATTTATCTAAAGTTGTCACATTGAAAATTCTTATAAATGTCAAAATTCTCATCTAAGAGGTTGTCTGGTTTGATGTAAAACACAATATAAATGCTACAAAATTTTATATTTGAATGATATGATAACATTTTTTTGTTATCTTTTACGTTAAAGTAAACAACCCAAAGTGATATTACACACACAATATATATATATATATGGGAAATATTCACATGGTGTCGGTCCCATGACTATTTGTCATAGTGTCGGCATCTGGACTCTCCATCTCATGGGGTTGATGATCGTATGGGACCGATCCCATGCAATCAAGGGTCCAGATGCCGATACCATGGCAAATAGCCATTGTACCAGCTCCACGTGAATATCTCTTATATATATATACATATGTGTGTAATTTTTATTTGACGTACACACCTCTAGTTTACATGATTAGTCAAAAATACTCTCGAATATAGCCAAATAATTTTATTTGTACACTTGTGTCATTAATTTTGAAGAAATATTTTTAAATAGATCCTATAAAAATTATTAATAGGTGCAAAAATCTAAAAATACCTTTTAGATTATGTAAGCTCATCAAACCTTTATTTGTCATTTTAACATTTAAACTGCACCCAGGTGATGATATAATTAAATTATTTGAATATATTTAAAAATATTTTTCACAATTCATATAAATTAAGAGTATGTATATGTAAACATAGAAGATTACAAAAGTATATATTAAAAAACCCTTTGCACTTTCCTGCTCAAATTTAGTCATCTAGTTTTAAAATATTTGAAGGCAGAAAGAAGAGAGGTTGTAAAATAATAACCAAATGACCAAAAAAGAATTTATACATATCCCGTCTTTTTTTTTGCTTTGTAAAACTCTAATTCCCGACACCCCAGAAAGACCACCCGACCCCGCTTCTCCTTCGATTCGTCGCACAATTCTTCTCCTCCGCGGCGCCTCTGGAGCACCGGAGCTCCCGCAGAGGAGGCCACTATTCTCTTCCAGGCGACTTTGGAGCACGGGGGCATCAGCAAAGGAGGCCACTTTCTTCTCTTCCAGGCGACCTCGGAGCACCAGAGCTCCTGCATCCCCGTGTTCATGTCGCAGAACCCATTTGAAGCCATCCTTCGGAGCTACGAGTCCGTGGCCCGATGCGTTCAGACGCATGTGTCCCGTCTCTTCCCTGCCGACTGGCACGCGCAGTACGACCCCAAGCAACTCACCGAGACGAACTCCCCTGCGCCACTGCCGCCCGTCACTTCCATCTCCCCAAAGACTGCTACCGAAAGAGAGGATTTTTATCTTCTGCAACCAAAAGGGGTTCATTTAGAGCCCACTTCCCCCCTTAAGGTGACCAATCGGTGCCCTTCGTTATCCGAGTTCTGAAGTTATTCTCTTTCTAATCGGTTCTTCTTCCTTAGCTGGGAATCCTTCTGTAACTGCTCTTTAAAAAAATGTTTTAAATGTGGATGACCATTTTAGCTGGCTGTCCTACATGGTTTTAAATTTTAATCAGTATTTTTGTTCCTTTCACCAGGGAAAATCTGCAGTACCGTTGACCAAAGAAGAGCTTGGGAGGGCTACCTGGACTCTTCTTCACATGATTGCAGCACAGGTGCTCAGTTAAAGCTTCCATAAGCAGTCTCTGATTGCACTTTTAGTCAGTTCAAAAGTAATCTGCTTGATCACATCTATGATGCTTGAGATGTTAATACATTCGGTATTCTTTCTGATTTTGCTGGTGGGGCAAGTTAAATTATCACGCAAAGTGAAGAAGCATTTTTCATGGACTTAAGGCTTAACTGGTTGAACAAGTTCACAGTCAGTGGACGCTGGCGTAGTTCCACCAGTTTTGCCCCAAAACTGGGAGTAGGACCAGAACTGGAACCAGAGCCTGCCAAGGCCAGTCCAGCTCCAACACGCGATTTTAATTCTTTGATATTTTTTGCTAATTTATTTTACATTTCATTCATTGATATGAGCTAGATATTGACTTTTGTAGGGTTCCCAAGATTCTAAACCAAATTATGCTGTTCTTGAATTTATTTTATTTTAATATTTCTCCTTTTACATAAATCCCCTGAATTTCTTGTGTCCCCTCTATGGCACATATTTGGGTAGACACTACCCCAGAATAAGGGGGCGATAGCACGTATGGAAGGGTTCTGCATATAGGGCGTTTTTCACATTCAAATTCCTTCCAAAACACCGACCCCTTCTCCTGCTTCTCATCATTTTTTTTCCTCATCAAATTCTTTTCTTCAATGAGAATTTGGACTTTCTTGACATTCTAGTTTTCTTCATTGCAGCCTTTTGATTGTTGGTACATTTTCTTTTCAGTATCCAGATCGTCCATCTAGACAACAGAAACGTGATGCTAAAGAGTTGGTAAGCTGCATGTTTATGTGGAATATTTCTTCTCATGCATACTTTTGAACCTCTAATCGAATGATAAACTAATTCTCCATTTGTGGTTAGTTGCTGCATTTGTGGTCAGCATGTCATAATAAGCGGTATGTCTGTTGGAGTAATTCTTTAACACCTCTGTTACATGTTTCTTATTCATACTTACTAATTACTATATAAATCTGTTAGTTATGCTCCTAACTACCTAACACCGAGCTAAGTGCCCTCCTTTCCATCTCCGTCTTAGTAGAGCTAGAGCTTCCACCTCCTTTCAGTTGAAAAGCCAGTTCTTCCGAGCGGGAGGTCTTAGGACAAATACCTCGGTTTTGTCCGAGTAGGATTCCACTGACTTGTGAAAGGATGCATTAAATAAGACCCTTTATGGTAAGCCTATGAGATTGTGTTCACCATATACTCCAAATCTGCATACATTAGAATTTGTGCTTGGTGATATCTGTATTTTCACCAATCTCTTCTATTATGTTTCCAAAAAAAACAAAAAGGGAAGGATGAATGAATATCAATGCCTATTTGTTGTGATAGGACAAATGCTGTGACTCATGAAATTTAATGTGACGGATTGGTGAATGGCACACAGAACATGTAAAAGTTTCTGCAAGCTAGACATTTTCTATATGTATATTTTTATCTTTTCCTTTGGAGAAATTTGTTGCATTTTTTTCTTTGCTTTCTCTTTCCACTTTTGCATGGTAGCGTGTCATGCTTGAATAGAGAGGTTGCTAAAAATGCAGCGGATACTTTTTAGCTTAAAATCAAATGATACAGATATGTTTTATTTGTAGATGGCCATAATATCTCGCCTTTACCCTTGTATAGAATGTGCCGATCATTTCAAGGAAATACTGAGGTAAGCACCTCTCATTTTCTATATTATTTTTAAAGAATTTATAGAGCTTGCATTTGTACAATGACTTGGATGATACTGCAGTTTTTCAATTGCTTTTTCCTTTTGATTACAATGAAAAGCTTAGGTTTTGTTGTTGGCACCTACCAAATCCCAAGTAGTTGAATAGGAGAGACAAATGCTATCCCACAATTCATTCAATCATGTGTTATTTATATTTAACATACCTATTTCACATCCCTTTTGGCTGCTTCCTCAAGTTCTTTTAGGTCTTCCTCTTTCATTTTAATTACTCTTACAAAGTGATTATTGAAGCTCTTAATAGCTAATTCTATTGATTTTCTTTCTACGTGTCTATATCATCTGAAATGACTTTAATGAGCTCTACTGTTGGTAACCCAACCATCACTATATTGGGGTCATTTTGATGTATGTGCTCTTATCGTCTTCCCACACATTTGCTTAGCCCTCATTTCGGTGTTTTCCATCTTGTCAATGTAGCTTTTCTTATTAGCCCCACACCATGGCCTATATATCATAGACACACTGGTTGCTGGACTTTCTTTAAATCTTTCTGAAACACGATGGCATGAAGCACTTCAGAGGGTGCTTTTCATTTGAGCCTTATGTGTAATCCTGTGGACCACATCTCTTCCTTTGTTTAATTAGTGAATATTGATACTTGAAGTGGCATATTTGGGATAGCTTCTGTTTGCCTTTTATTTTACCACTGAAATTACACTTCATATATTCCTCTGTCACACTAATGCTTAGGACCTTTAGATTTGAAAACATCATCTTTCCATAGTCTCAACTTATTGTAAACCATCATTAGCCGTATTCAGCAAAATTACATTATCTGCAAAACAACATACACCAATGCACTTCCCCTAAACATTTGCAGTCATCTCATTAGTACCAAGGGCAAAAATATATGGACACACAAAGCTGATAATTGATGAAAGCTAATTGTAACCAGAAAATCATTTATTTTCTACC
The DNA here is from genome assembly GCA_022559845.1 of Amorphophallus konjac. Taxonomy (NCBI): domain Eukaryota; kingdom Viridiplantae; phylum Streptophyta; class Magnoliopsida; order Alismatales; family Araceae; genus Amorphophallus; species Amorphophallus konjac. The sequence goes on from CM040122.1 coordinate 470,606,416, forward strand.
AATTTTCCTGTCATTTGCTATTGTATTTTCAGGTTTCATTAGTAATTTCTATATAGCTTCATTTTTTTTCTCTTTTTGGATATCTGTGAAAGAGTATTCTGATTCTATCATATGCTATGTCAAAATCGACAAAAATCATATGTAGATCATAATGATCATTCTTTTGTGGAGTTGTTCTATCAACCAACTAAATAGAAAAATCATCTAGATGTGAATAGTAATGAAAAGTGACCTTTTATGAAAACAGTGGAGATATCCTGGACCTGTAATTGCATTCATTTGCTTTATCATTGTTTCTACATAAAAGAGTGTCTTTTTCTTTCATCTTTTCCCATGGTCATGTTTTCTCCAAAAGCGATTTGTTGCTTTCAGCTACATGCAATTTAAGTATGATCAAACATTATTATTTTTTGGTTTATTGTGAAAAGTTACATTGCACTTGAAAATTGATGAAAATCAAATAATTCATTTGTGTTCTTGGCATAATGATGGCTTATTCTTTTCATGAACTAGGCTTCTATTGGTTTCTTTTACTCATTGTTTTTTTTTGGGGGGGGGTGTAGTAATAAGAATCGAAGTCTAACAATGTACCATGTCAACAATTTCTTAGAAACCAAGTTGAATGGAATCCTCCTCATATTTGGATTAACAGTAGTTTGCAAAAGAAATTGAGGTTGGAGTTGTAACTTGTAATCCCAATATGTACATGATATGAAGAGTTAAGTCTAAGAAGTAAGAACCCTAGTACATTCTAAAATCCATTGTTGGCTGTGTTACCACCTTCTCGTTTCAATTATAGAGTCATTGGATAGTATTTTGGGGATGAACGGTTTGGTTGATTTGGACATTTCTTGGACATTTTAAGACCAGGTAACCCTTGTAATGCGTCAGGTCACAGTATGTCAGTATGTGACTTCTTCATTCTAGGTTTTGGTCTTTCACTTTGCACTAAAAGCAGAAGGGGGTGGGAGGGAGTCTGATCACATGGTTTTTCCATCATCTATATTTGTATTTTGATGGCTGCTTATATGCACTGTGCTTAACACATGTAGGTGAACAAACCATCGCATGCAAAATTCTTTGCTTCGGTGGAACAGGATTTTATGTTCGTAAATGGTTGGAAATTATGTTGCTTATGGTTTCAGCATGAATCCTGTGATGGCTGGATCGCAAGAGGAGTTCTCACAGTGGCTTTGTCATGTGCACAATGTAGTTAATAGAAGGTATATATATATTTGTTAGTTTCTATTCCTCTTCTCATAATCATCCTAGTCCTATCAATCTGGGGTGGAGTAAATCCAATGAAGGATCAGATAAGTATTTACTTAACGTCCCTGGAGTTCCACCAGAAGGGGCGCTCCAATCATCTGATGTCCAAAATAGATGCTTCATGTATCATGTTAACTGTCATTTGATGTCCTTGGTTCTGTGAACAGCCTTGGAAAACCAATATTTCCTTGTCAACGGGTCAGTGCAAGATGGGGTAAGTTGGATTGCAAGGACCGTGGGTGTGATCTGGAAGGCACTTCGGATTCGAGTATGCCATGATTCTATCTTCTCCTCCCCATGAAATAGCTGTGACAAAGGCGAAAAATGAGGATCCAATTTTGTGAAGCAGTTTACTGCTGATGCCATAGAAAGATCAAAGAAAGTTACCTTTAATTAACCTTGCACACATGACATTCTTTTAGCTGTTTGCTGTTGAAATCCCGTGACAAAGGAAAATGAAGTGGGCACCTTGCTGTGTCTCATTGTCCTCTACCACATCAGTCACAATCTGTAGCTAGATCTTTGCGAATCACTTTTGTGTTTCTGCTCATCCATGGTTTGGGTGGAGTAATGCCATTTGAAGCATGACTGAAGTTTAGTTTTGAACGGTGATGGAGTCATGGAAACTGCACAGCTCAGGTAAAAGCTAGAGGAGGTGGTGACCTCGATGGCTACTCTGGGCAAGTCATCTTTCCTCTCCAATAATGATACCTTCGTAATGTTATTTTCCAATGACGGGAAAGAATAAGACAACCCAAGATACCTGATCACCTTAGAAAGGGGTCACACGATGTCAAGAGAATGTATCTGTAGCGGTTGACATTGGTTACCCAAAGCACGAACTTTATCTCCAGAGATTTGTTTGACGAGAGAAGGAAGGGAATTGTGCTTAGAAAATTCAGTAAAGATCTAAAAATCAAGCGGGTGTGCTTGAGAGGGGATCTACCAAAAGTTTCTAGATTTTCTTGTCGGTTAAAAGAAATTATGGGATAAGTATTTACCTAAAAATGACAAAACATCCGGCCGACCCAAATGGCATTTCCAAACTCCATCGTGGTACCGGTGGTACACACCAAAGAATGCTTTACGTCACTATTCTAACGGGCATGTTGTGTTGCAACCTTGGAAAGTGGCTTCTCTAGTGAGTCAAATGACAATGGAATAAGCGACGCGTCACATTGGTTTTAATAGCGTTCCAAACGCCTCTAGTTGTAGATGACAAGCAAATTGCAACATGTGAATGCACTACGAGTAGTTAGTTATTCATAAAAAAAGAACAATAGATATCGATCACAATGGTCATAATGCACAGAGATGATTGGATTAACTTTCTTTACAAAAACTTCCCTCTCTTAAGCAAGGGAAAAAAGAGAGAGAACGTCTCTCTAATGAGAAAAGGCGTCATTCAGAGCCCGCGCTTAATAATTTGCTCTGTTCTCAAACTGAATCTGTTCTACAGTTCAAGAACCTGAATCAAGTTTGGATTACTTGAACAATGAAGTCTCGTTCGAATCCAATTGGGAAGTTTAAAACACTAAAACTTAGCCCAACTCATTGGAGGTTTACACACTTGTTCGAGTTATTAAGCAAATTAACAAGTATAGATATCACTTGTGTTATATATTATAATTGACTTGGTAATTGAATGACTTTAAGATAAATAAAATGAATATGAACTAACTACAGACAAACTTAATGGAGTCTCGGTCTCGTTACTTGTTCACGAAGATAAATGAGCCGAATATCTTATATTCAGGTTTAGCCCTTCATTGACTCTAAATGTTGATTGAAGAGTGGGTTGTTTCTTGGTAAAATATCCCACCAAAATTTTATGAACTATGGATACCTCATATATATCATGGTTTGCAATAGTGTACAAATTGATATTATTATTATCGACTCGTATCGTATCTAGAGGATTTTGAATCACTAATCAAATGTATCACAGAGTCACTATAAATTATTTAAATAATAATATAATAATTAAGATTAATTTATTTTAAGATAAAAAGCACAATACTTAATACGTAATGGTTGTCATAAATCTTGCATTTTATAGATGAAGAGAATTGAGCTCCATTGATATCAAGTTTATTTTAAATATGAGGCTCGGCCGAGTGGGTCTAAGGGCCCGTTTGGTTCGGATCATAGAAGGGATTGGAATCCCTGCCACCTTCATAATTTGAACAAAATGGCTCAAACCATCTAGGTTTTTGTGCGATAAGGGATTTTGTGGTTGGAGAGATATAGACTCATTTGAGTATAGCGTCTATAATCTTTAAAATACCGTGGGGGGAGCTTCTCAGAATGGCGGGCACAGATTATCCAAGTGAATGAATGGTCTACCCCTCCATTTTATCGTGACCCCAAAGCTTTGTTGGGGCAACAGAGGTAATTTAACTATTATGTGAGAATTTAAGAGGGGTGAGGAGAGATGGAAAGATTTTTTAAAAGTAGTTTATATTTTTATTAAAATCTATAATTTTAATTATATTAATTAATGTAAAAATAATTATTAAAAATTTATTTAAACCCCTTATTTTCTTCAAACCCCAGTGTGATCCAGTGAACCCAACCAACCATGGTTAAACACATACCTCGTGCACTGTTCACCACAATATAAGATATTTTTTTGATTTTTTAATTATTTTTCCAAGATTCTACTCAGTGTTATCAGAATCGGACCAGCCGGTCGGACCGGTCTAACCGTGAACCAGTCAAGGGATTGAACCAGTCCGATTAAGACCGGTTCGGTTTAATATTAAAGAACCGGGTGAACCGGACGAACCGCGGTTCGACCGGTGAAGACCCGATTCACCCTTTAAAATAAAAAAAATAAATGTAAAAATATTTAGATATTCAAATTTTAAAATTATATTTATGTGTGAATCAAATTATCTTATTATTATTGATTTGATGAGCTTGCATGAGCATATGTCAACCCTTTAGGGTAGCACATGTAGTCTCAATTGAGCATCCACGGCCTCAGGAGAGCATCCTTGGTGACAGGGGAGCATGCAGTCTGGGTTCAAGGTAATTTGATGTCAATGGTCAGGGGGAGTACATGCAGTCTCAAGAGAGCATCTACGACCTCAAGAGAGCATTCTTGGTGAAAGGGGAGCATACAGTCAAGGATTCAAGGCAATTTGATGTTAACCCTTTGGCGAAGCACATGCAGTCTTCGGCGAGCATCCACGGCCTCAAGAGAGCATTTGATATCTCAGGGGAGCATGAATGACCAGGGTTCAGGGCAAAGCATATGTCAACCCTTTAAGGGAACACATGCAGTCTCAGGGGAGCATCCACGGCCTTAGAAGAGCATCCTTGGTGCCAGGGGAGCATCCAGTCCGGGTTCAAGGTAATTTGATATCAACAATTTGGGAAAGTAAATGTACATGCAGTCTCCGGGGACCATCCGCAGCCCCAGGAAAGTATTTGATGTCTTAGGGGAGCATGTATGAACAGGGTTCAGGGCAAAGCATATGTCAACCCTTTAGGTGAACACATGCAGTCTCATGGGAGCTTCCAGGGCCTCAAGAGAGCATCGTTGGTGACAGGGGAGCATGCAGTCAAGGTTCAAAGTAATTTGATGTCAACCTTTTAGGGGAGCGCATGTTATAATTATTATTGATTTGTTGTTACTTATCATTTCAAGGCAATTATTGATTTGTTGTTATGCATGTGGGAATAAAGTTATCTTATTATTATTGATTTGTTATTATTTGTCATTTATTTTAGATATATTTGAAGTTTAAATGTTTAAAGGAGTATAGATGTCAATTGTGAAGAGTGAAGAGCAATGAAATATTATAAAATTTTAAGGTCAATTTATTTAACTATGTTATTGTTACTTTTTTACTTGTATAGTTATATAATCATGACTAATAATTATACGTGTATGTTTATTTATTTTGATCATTATATCTTATTTCTTATTATTATTTTAGGTTATAGAATCGGGTCGGATCATATATCATTATTATGATGATGTCACGGTTCAAACTGGTTCGATTGAACAGTCTAACCGGTTCGAACCGAACCAGTTTATTGGCCGGTTCAGGCACCGGTTCGATTCTGATAACATTGATTCCACTAATTAATTATATCATAGTTATGTTAAAATTATTTCGAAGAAAGGTTGTTAGGGCCTCTAATCAAAATTAAAAAGTGAAAAAACTCTTTACTTGATGTGAAGAAATGGGTTCGGGCAAAGTTAAGTAGGACTTTTGTTTTTTACAAGTATCCCTTCACAAATTTCAAATTCCCCTCAAAACCCCGGTCATTTCACTCTCCCTCTCTTATGAATGGCCTCACATTGTGTAACAAATGAGATTTTTATGTGCCAGAAGAATTTGTACTACTGAGGAGAGGATGTCAGGGATTTTAGTAAAAACTGGAATGTCATAAGTGTAAACAAACGGCCCTAAGTCGGATCAACTGAATAAAAAGAACCCAATAGGATAAGTATCTAAGAGTCAACTAACCTTGGTCTCATATTGTTAATGTTTAGGGTTTAGGGTTTAATCAGCACGCTAACTCAACTCACTAGCCAAGCTTGTCTTGTCTGGCCTCTGCATTCATATTTCTAAATGCTGTCTGGTTGCCACTTTCTGTTCTTCCATTAATTTTATCCATCCTTCCCAACCTCGTAAATAGAGTAGGACGGGCCATTAATGGAGAACGCTACAGATCCCATCTTTTGAACATTCTATGGTTTGGTATGAACTTTACTTAGGAAAATTTAAAACCCCACGAGGACCCGACATGCATGCATGTCCAGAGCGGTGTGTGCTGAGTTCTTGCGCCACCGGGCAGGCCACCACCTGGTCCAACAGTAGCATCAGCCGCCATGAACGACGCGCCCACCAACTCGTCAACTCTATCTCCCTCTCGGCACTGCCACCAACCTCCCTATGCATCTGCCTTTTCATCAGGAAGCCGGCTTATCAGTGCCCCTGGCCGCACTCTGGAGCTCGATTTCCAGGGCTACCTCCTCCCCCTCCAGCATTCAATTCCCTCTTCATCCCCCCGCCCCCGCCCTTCACCCCACACACACAATTCCCGCGCTTGCCTCCCGTCTCGTCACATCACCCCTCTCTCTATCTATCTATCTCAAGAATAAAGAAATGGGATGGAGAGAGAATTAGCAGCATGGGCTTAAGCAGCCGCGCATCCCACCGCCGCGGAAATCCCGGTCGACTTCGAAGAAGTTTGGACATCTCTGGCGGGGTGACACTGTCGTCTCATTCTCCACCTCCTCTCACTTCCGGCCCCTCGATCCGTCGCTTTTGGGGAGATGACCTTGTTGCTTTCGTGAAGGGCCGAGAAGGATTTGAAGAAAGATGAGATCTTGGGTGTTCTGGGTTGTCTTCGCAGTTGTGGCCACAGCACTGGCCTTGCTTGCCTTGGGCGGCGTCGATGACTCCAGCTCCCTTCCGGGTAAATAACCATGAACACCCTTGCACCCCCCTCTCTCTCTCTCTCTGACTGTCACGATACGAGCAGAATCCATGTAGTTGTTTCCATGGACCTGTTATCTTATCTTTTGATGGGCATATGTATGCATCAATGATTTAGCTTCCCATGGTGTGACATCATGTTATATAGCTAACTTCAAGGTTCAGTTTGGATGATGAAACGTGTTGGTTATCCAGATGTGTACATGAGTAGCACTACTTGTTTTTCCTTTTCTCCTCCTTTCTTTATTAGAGTCCCTTCTCGTTATCATCCATAAGTCATCGCCTTTTCCATGTAACACCATGTAAAAGACTTCGATGGTGAATGTTGTAGTCATGACTTCTTGTTATTTTACCAGCTAAAAGAGTATAACCATTCAGCGTCACTCATCATATATTAGCTAAAAGAGTATAACCATTCAGCGTCACTCATCATATATTAAAGAACAATATTATGGAACTACGTATTACACTTGGCTCCATGCTCCGGTTTGAAGCAGGATTCATCGACTCGCTGATCCGAATCGGATCGGGATCCTCCTGATCCGATACGGTATGTCCGAGTCACAACCGACTCGGACGGACTCGGCCCTCTCTTTCCCTCTCCCCCTCCTCTCTCTCTCTCTCACACACACTGTGACTCGGCCCGACTCGACTGATCCGCAACGTATCGGATTTTCCCAGATACGGTACGGCACGCCCGAGTCGACCGGAGTCGGCCCGAGTCGGACCGATTCGGCAAACCATGGTTTGAAGAAGGTACGTAGGAGCATATTCCAACATGTTGTCTACTCGTTACCATGGCAGACAGTGTAACATGAACATAAAAAAAAACAGAGGGTTTGTTTATGTCTGGTTAATTAGGCAAAGCCTCTTGTAGTTCGAGGTCATATTCTACTGAAATCTTACTTGTGAAGATGACAAGATGATCCAAAACGTTCACGGGAAATCTAAGCACTTGGGCGCGCGATAGGGCAGGCTTTAGCCTAGGCGTCTGGTACATGACACTTCGGCGTTGCTTTGAAAACTCAAAAAATGTTTGCAATATGTAAATTAAGAATAAGATATATAAAAATGATAGATTTTAATATTAAAAATTGAGAGATGGGAAGGGAGGACGCCAGAGGTGTTAAGAGAGAAAGAGAGACATAGGGAGGGATGTTGGTGAAGCGTGTGAAGCTTGATTTAACTATGACCAGACCTCACATTACAGATTTACCTGCAAGGTCAAGTATAGGAGGGTCAAGGGGGGGCAAGGCCCACCCTTGCTAAGGGATTGCTAGGGGGCGGAGCCTTTTGCCCCCAAAAAACTTTTGGGAGGTGTTAATAGACTATGCTAAGGCCAAGGAGCCCAAGGCACGATCAGGTAGTGTGAGCTTGGGTTTAGGGTCAACCCAGATGGCCCAAGGCATTTTTTGGGGCCCAAAAAAGGCGCCCAAGTGCTTGGCCCCGGATCATTGTCTAAGCGACTGTTTTGACAACTACGACTATAATCTAGAGGAAACTATTCTTAGCATAATGTAGAAAGGTTGTCATCATGTGATGCCTAAAACACTTGAAAATGCATGTGCACTGGCAAAGACAGCTGCAGACGATGATTCTGCCTTCTCTGGACTCTTGGCAACTTAATTGCATGGAGAGATCACACATCTGTTCTTGTAGCATGTAGGTTTACATATTAACGTAAATTGTTCTTTCGTGTTTCCTTCTATCTACGGTATATTTGGCACATAAAGGGTTTCCATGTCATGTTAGATATTTTCCAAGTGACTTAGACAACTCATCTATTTACTTAAATCGTTCCTTTGCTACGCAAATTAGTAATTCCACGGTGTCCATTGGATAAAACAGGAGGTCCCATGTATACTGTGGGACTGTTTGAGTCCTATATATGCTGATCGTTGGGTAGTTGTTTATGGGATAATGATGATGACAATGACAACACGAACAATGATAAGATGATGAGAACAAGAGGGTCTATGAAGGATACATGCATCTTGCATTTGCCATCAGATATAGTAGTTGTCATCATCAGCATCACGTTATTGTTAGCTAATGTGTACTGTTAAAATAATTAGGAAGATACCTAAATTAATAACATCTGCATCGTTTATACGCTGAACTATATATAATTGTGACTGGTGCAGTTTCAATCCTTCCTGTGCATGGACAAACTATGAACGTGCCGGCAAGCCACAGGAAATTAAAGGTACATTAATTAATTGGCTGTTGGAGTTCAATCTAATTAAGTTGAGTACCTGCCATGCTTTCATTCAATTTTGCTCTTGCTCACAACGCATGTAAGTGAGTAGCTTTTGCTTATGCTTTGATGAAACGAGTCCAGATCGATCCTTTCAGCACCTTGGAGAGGATATTTGTGAAAAAGAAAGTCTTGGAACCAAATCATTCATATGGTTTGGCTCAAGACCTTTTCTTTCTAAATTGCAAATAAGAGAGATATACGTACGTACAACCTCAATTTGCCCCATTGGCGACTGCAGTACGTATTAATTGAGAGGATTTGGACTCCTGCTAAAACCTTCCTATCAGCTTTGCATTTCTCCTTGTTCACATGAATTTGACCCCTGTTTAAATTTGAAAAACCAAGTCCATAATGCCGTAACTTGAAATTAACGTAGAATGGGATGCACTACTGCATTCAAGGTCCTAATTAAATGTGTGGTGTAATTATGTTGGTAGGAGAGGAGCCCCGCCACGAGCACTACAAACATCAAAGGGGACTTGGTTAGCATCAGCATAGAAGATTACTGTCCCTTTGATCCTGTCCCCAACTCGAAGGCGGCCATTAAAGCTGGACCGATCGAGCATGGCACCCCTCTCATGCCGTATGTCCCGAAACCAGAACCTGCTCCTCCCAGCCACCCGTGGTACGGTGGCCCTCCATGAAGTGTAGGCTTAATTGATTTGTCTACTATAACTGCTGAGTACTCCTTGTGGGGCAAAACCTACACTACATATATGTGATGTGTAAGTTTCTCATGTTAGCTGCTCCATGTGTGGCTGGTTAATGTTATGTTGGCTTGAACTCTGCCTAATTCCTTGTACTAATTTTAATTATGTTGTTGTAACCCACTCGGAGGATAGTAGTCTTGGTTTTTAGGTTTCCATAAGATATCACTTGATATATATATATATATATATATATATATATCTTCTTATCAGAAGATCTAGTCTTGGATTGTTTGAGTTGTGAGCATGGGATGTTGTTAATGTACCTTGCTTAATTTGTTGAAGCCTAGGCGCACAGGCTCATGATATTTCTTGGCAATGTGTTGGCCATGGAGTAATATTCAAATATGAGTATTTGCAACACATGACAAAGCAACCAATTAATAATAACTGTGCCTTCTTGTGTCGATCAAGACTCCAGATCGTTCACGGGAGGGAACATGATCTATTTGTTTGACATATTTACAACCAGATACCTAGCTTGCTCTTCCGTCTTCTACAAGATGAATGAAATAGGGAAAAACGATGAGATAAGGTCCTTACCGATCGATCCACTTGAAATCCTCGATGCCTCCACTCTTCCTATCACCCGTTGGACCAAAGATTCACGTGATTCATAGTATTACCAGAAAAAAAATCGAGGTTCCTTAAAAACTGCCATGTGAGGTCCTCCAATTAATTAAAACAGCCAACAAGCCTCCAGTTGACACCTCGCATCCCTTTCTTTGGAGAGGCTGTACGTTCTAATTCCACCTCTTGCAGATTGAGAGAGGAGAGATTTATTCTCGTAGATTTGCAAGGGCATGTCTGATCACTTCCCACAAATGATAGTCCCATGTATAGATAGAATAGTTACTCAGATAGAATTATGGTGAGATTCTGCGAATTAAAAAAATCTCCTAATTAGAGGGAATATCAAGAGAGTGGTTAGGATTTGTAAATACCCTGACAAAAAAGGACCCTCCCATTAACGAGGTTATTAGTTATTACATACTCACCGAAAGAAAGAGGTGAGTAAGCACGTCCTGAGATTATATTTGAAAGAAACAAACCTCTGAAACATCTGGTTGACGGCAATTGTCACATGGCACGTCACCGACCACGTGCACATATATTGCCCTGGGGCCACTTTGTTATTCGAACATGGGCGGCGTGTCCGACCACAAAGGGTCGAACACGGTGCCCGCGGTCGAATAATCGGTACGTATGTGAGGGGAGGCGATAGATCTCAGCCAATTTTCTCTATCATGGGATGGCGTATCCCTATCTTAACCGAAAAACAAACAGGCCCCGGTGATTTCTTCTTCAATTGAAGATTTCAATAATGTCAAGTTTAGATGCACAAAATTACATAATTAATTAATCCGTGTAAAATTGCAAGAAACGGCCACGTCATAGGTCTCCACTAAATTCCAATCTCCTTCGATCCTTCCAAGCACGAGCCATTAGGGGTGTACGTATGAGAAGTGGGCCCGAAATCAAACTCTTTTCCTAATGGTAAACGGGATGAATATATAGCCAAGGTTTTACGTACCGATTCGCTATGCTGCACACCGCACATGTCAGGCCGTAAAGATCACCGTGTGACCGGCACGGCCTGTGCGTGAGATGCAAACGATCCGGTACTTATATATATATGTTTAAATATATATTTGTATATCCTGTGACAATATGACTTATTAACTTAGTTGGATGAGAGTGTTGAGTTATATACCTAAGATCTCAGGTTTGAGACTTGCATGGGTCACTTTTTTTTCAGTTATTTTATTATCATTATTTTTTAATCTTGAAAGTTTTAAAATATTTTTTCATTTTAAAATTTAATTGGTAATCTTAATGACTTTTTAAACATAATTATTAGATAATTATAATATGTTTAATTAATAAAATCTAATAAAAATAATTTAAACTCGCATATCCTAACACTATTCATCTTCAACTAATTTAATTTAATTTTAAAATTATTTTTATTAAATTTTATTAATTAAATGCATTATAATTATTTAATAATTATATTTAAAAAGAGTCATTCAAATTATCAATCAAAATTTAGAAGTGAACAAATCGTTTCAATTAAGTGAAGAAATTATTTAACATTATAAAAAATAATAAAATAAAAATGACCTGTGTAATTCTCAAAATTTTATTTACTTTCAAATTATTTTTATTAAAATTTATTAATTCAATATGTTATAATTATCTAAAAATCATATCTAAAAAGAGTCATTCAAGTTATTGATCAAAATTTAGAAGTGAATAAATCATTTTCATTAAGTGTAGATTTTTTTCAAGATTAGAAAAAATAATAAAATAAAAATGACCTATATAACTATCGAATTTTTATTTTTTTTATTAAATTTTATTAATTAAATATATTATAATGATCTAAAAATAATATTTAAAAGTATTAAAACTGTTAATCAAAATTTAGAAATGAGTAAATCATTTTCATCACGTGAAGTTTTTTAAAAAATAATAAAAAATAATAAAACAAAAAATGACCGTTGAAAGTCTTAAACTTACAACCTCACATATATAACTAGACAATCTAACCACCAACTTAACTAGTATATCTTAATAAAATTTTTATACTTTGATTCATAATAAAATTTTCTAACTCAGACATTTTTTTTTTTACTTCTTCTTTCTCGTAACACGGAGACACATCGTCAGATCATATCCATGTCGTACGAACTATGCGTCAAACCTTGGTTATAACTCCAAGCCCTTCATCAACGAGATTGAAAGGTTGGGTGAAAAATAGAGTGAACGACAAATTATGGTACCACAATTAAATGATAAGCCATTTCGCCTATTACTCTGAATTCAAACTGCTGTTGGAGTAGATTCATTGAGTAAAGAGAACACTCCATGGACAGGAGGTTGTACTGTTATGGTAGGGAACATTCCAAGAAAACAAGGCTCCGAATAACTTGGTAAAATTAAAAACCCAACGGGACTAACAAGATGTGAGTAGTAAGACACATTTTCTCTCCTGCCAAGGTAAATCCTTTGCGCCCGAAACCCCTAGATGAGAATGTTTCTTTGAGGCTCCATCAGAATTTATCTCACATCTATCCGGTGAGAGTTCCCATTTGATCTGTGTCAGGGTCGAAGCAGTCAGAAAGCCCATTTCTTAGCAAGGAGAACAGCATGTGGATTTACTATTTAGCAGGTTCAAAGTCATTCCATGCCCTTGGCTCGTTTGCCATGAAAGCTGAGCTTCCTCCTGGCACGCATGATATATGTACATATTCATACCATAATATTGCTTTCCTTGGGTAAGCTCATGGGAAACCAACCAACTGGCGTACATGTTGAGCACAGCTGAAAACCTAAAGAAGGTGAACAAACTCCCATTCTACAGTAGATTTATGCGGAACCATACAACCCGTGGCAACACCAAATGATATCCCAATTTCCCGAAGTAGCTAAAATCCTTTTGTTAGGCTTCAACAAATTCGACACCAGATCAAACCTCGACGTGGAGCACAATAAAACCCAAATACATCAAGGAAAATTTTTCTCCCGTCTCTTGCATACAAGTGCCAAGTAGCATATCTCAAAAACCTCTGCTCCCCTGAAAAGAGGATTGACACAGAGCAAAATTGATTCTTAAAGAAGAATCATTAAATTGACATGCATCACAATTTTCTTTTAATTGAATGGCATGATGCCTGCAACGGCGTGACGCAACTGGATGCACAGGGACCTGCCAAAAAACATGACGCCACAAGCTATCAGCCAATATCCTTATCAGGTGTTCGGCAAAAACAAAAGAAGGTGTTTTGGGGGGGGGGGGGGGGTTTACCTTTTTCAAGGTAAGTTTACATGAGCTTTTCAGCCCCATCATCTGGCTGACAACGGCCGCCTGGGGTTTGTTCAGAGGTCAACGAATAGACTCAACTAACACCAACCTCATCTTTGGCATGCTCTGAGGGCGCCGGCCATTGACAAATGAGGGCTGAAAAATATTACAGTTCTTGAAATAACAACCATATATTTCCATAGCAGCTACATATTGACAAATGAGGGCAGACCCTAATGGTTAGTAGTGTATTGAAGAATGAGGTATTACACCATAAATTTCCATATGCCCTGCAATAAAACCATATGGAATTATAAGTAAGAAATCTTGTGTAAAATAGAGTCAAAGACAAGAAATAGGCGGACATTGTCTTACACATGGAAGTTCACATTGTATCACCATTGTCTTCATCAGAAGAGATCAAACAATCTTCTATTTGTTCCCTAAGAACAAGAACAGCGAACAAATAACTCACAATGAGAGAACATATATAGGTCCCTACTTCAGAAATAAAGACAGCTTGAGGACTTTCTTCTCCCCAATAATTGCTGATAGCTTCATCATATGCCGCAACCAGTCAAATAAAAGTCACACTGGTTGAAGCTATTCTTGTGGTTGTGGAATACCCAACATAACCTCTTGTAAAATGGTTACTCTCAGGGCTATAAATGCCAAATGGTACTCAATAACCCAGTCAAAGAATGTCCGTTCACAATGAGGGTCGATGCACATCTCCCAGGATATAGTATTCAGGGATTCAGATATAAAGGCAGCCACACACAGTCTTTGTGTGCTATATATTATGTGTATATATCTGCTTTTGCAATTGAGCTGGAAACTGAGTTAGCTGTTAAGAACTCCATATATGTGATTTGTCCCAAAAGAAAAGGCTGTTAAGTTGGACATAACAATAGCCTATAGAAGTTAGAGCTTTGTATAGCCAATTACAGCCACAGATTGCCCACAATTTATGTTGATGTCCTAAGAAGGAAGAACATGATTTATAAACACTATATTGCATTTCCAGGGAAAGATTCAACTCATAACAGGTCCTGCATTTACCTTAGCCAACTGTAGTCAGCAGATGTAACTTCTTTCACTCTCTCGGACATTGCCACAGGCAGAAGAGAATAGAAATGCTCAAGGGATGGCGCCTCCTTTGGGAGGATCTGAAAGTAGCAACTTTGGCAACAATGGGCAGCAAAAAATTCATGTCTTGTTGAAGAGTCACTGACACTGGCTTTCAAGCTTGCAATGTCTGACTCACTAAGTGGGCCACCACAGATTGGGCATAGAACCTCCGATGGAGTAGACTCAGCATTTTTTACAGTTTGCAATTTCTTACGTACACGAGATGGCAGCATGTCATAAGAATTTTTTTCTGTAACTTTGTTAAAATAAAAAGGTCGCAGCTTCTCTGCTGTTCTTACTATAGTTCGAGCACGAGAAGGGTTCTCCTCCTGCATATTAGGCTTGTAAAAGTGAGGCATGGATACAAATGATTCATGTATCTAAGAATTTGTCTTTTTGCTAATATATTAAATAGGAAAAAAACTGTCAAAAAACAGGTCCCATCACACCTGCACACGTGTAACAAAGGATGAAACCAAATTATTGATGCCAGCATGAGGCTGATCTAGAATCTGATGTGTCTTCAAACTGCACAATTAAGTAAAGAAGTTAATTTTATAGCGGCCAGAGAGAGAGAGAGTATACACATGTTCTCAATCTCACCCATCAAGGTGACAAAGCATTGTGAGCTCCTCAGCAAGACAATCACGAAGAGGGAGCACCACTGGAATTGCCCATCTTGCATCCACATACTGTACATCTGCTGGTAAAGAGTAACCTTGACCCTGGAAACAACAATAGTAGCAGCTATGAGTGCATTTCTTATTAAACTTGCATTTTGTATGATGCAGTCTTGATTACTGGTTTACATCTCCCTCTGCACTTCTTACTAAATTTCTATAAGATATTGATATAATTGCATGTTGTATGCTGCAGCCTTTGTTGCAGGTTTACATCTTCCTCACCCCCCCCCCCAAACAACAAACAAACAATCCCCCCCAAAATATCTATCCATCTGCAGGCTTCCTTAACTCTCTCTCTCTCTCATGTGAGGAAGCCCAGGCAACCTTGATAATTAAGTAATAGCATAATTCGGATGGCAATTAAAACAAGTGTGCAACATTTGGATGCTGGTGCACAAATCTGACATGTCAGTGAGGTTCTAGAAATAACCCTCCCTCTCTCTCTCTCTCTCTCTCTCTCTCATGTGAGAAAGCCTAGGCAACCTTGATAATTAAGTTATAGCATAATTCGGATGGCAATTAAAACGAGTGTGCAACATTTGGATGCTGGTACACAAATCTGACATGTCACTATGTCAGTGAGGTTCTATAAATAAGGCAGCCCTCTGGGACTGCATGTAATAGAAACTGAAAGATATCATAAAGTTACAATGTGGACCATTATTTTGAAATTATGTAAAAATATATAAACCGCATTTTCTCGTGGAAGCAATGTGTGATGCCCAGAAAGGCAAACCATTGACCCTCTGAGCTACATTTCATGTACAATTTGCATTAGCATTTAGAAAGAGAGATAATTAATATAATTTATTTTAAACAACTCTCTATGTGAAATAAGTCAACTGGGTATTTGGAAATAAGTCAACTTCATGTAATTCCCTATATCAGATTGCTGATGACAAACCTTTACAGTCGCAGACAGTACATGGCAAGCAATTGTTGTTGTGCAAGACCCTAACACCAATTTGCTATATCCATTATCCAAAGCAATCTGGGGCAAATTGATAATGTAAGATTGTAAGGAAAATCTCCATTCAGTTAATCCAACAATTGCAAACTAGCATCAATTGATATAGAACCTTTTGTAAGGAAAGCATCCGCAGATGGCACAAAAGATCTTCTTTCCCAGTGACATCACTGATTGTCTCTAGTACATTATTCAGCCTGGTCATTCCAGCCTTTGGATCCGCAGAAAAGATGCTTCCAATAGATGCAATATGTAACACCTTTGCAGGCGGAGCTAACTGTGAAACACTAAATCTGATTTCCTCGACTGCCTCTTCAACTTCTTTAGAAGGTCTACGAGACATGGTTTCATCAATAAAAGCAACAGCAACACCAAAAACTGGCAAAGATTGATCTTTACTTGCATCCCAACTCTTTTGTGCTTTGAATTGCATCTCATGTACAAATTGTAGGGCTATCCTGTTTTAGAAAAGAAAGAGAATGAGAGAATTTTTTGGCAGACAGATGGAAGAATCCTGCAACATAGTGCAGACATAACATGCACAAATGTCCACAGAACCTTTCCAAATAAAATCACTACGCACAAATCTAAAACACCCATAATATATCTGTATAGTGCAGCATGATGGAGTGATTAGAAAGGAAAACATAGTCAATGTGCTCTATATTAGAAAATATAAGTGAATATAAATTTATATTCCACAAGGAAATAAGAAAATATAAAGGACTGGGACAGAACATCATAAATTTATATTTCACATGGAAATAAGAACGTATAAAGGCATGGGATTGCAGATGATAATTTATGTCACATAGAAATAAGAAAACATAAAGGAATAATATTTATTTAATAGTTCCAACAGATTTAGTTATCTCCTTATGTTATAATCATACAAGCATCAGGAACACTACTTCTTTCATCTGCCATATGAAACATCTTCGGCCATCCATCCCTATCCTCATTTCAAACAAAAAAAGGAGGATTTAATGCAGAGAAAATTTCCAAAAGCCAAAATCAAGAAACAATAAATTTTCCAATTCCATAGAAGATATTAATGGATGTTGAACACGAAATTTTTTAAAAATTCATGTTCATTTGTTGAGCATGAATGCACGTTTATGAGCTATTTAAATAGCATGTGCATTGTTAATTCTGTGATTTTAGTTTATTAGACGACTTGGGTTCGAGTGCTGAACATTTCCCCACTGACCTCGGTCAATGTTAATTTACATCATCATAAAGTTCGAACACCTTTTTTAATTGTCAAAGAAGAGCTATTGTCCTTCACAATATAGGTTGTGACGTTAAAGGCAAAGTCGCAACAACAACAATAAGCCTCTTTAAAAGGGTTGAGGATTCTTTTCGTGTAATTTTAGCATAAAGCACAAGTCCCTCTTTGGTGGAGAGGTGCACGGTAACAACACTTAAGAAATTGTTTCTCCTTTTCGTGAAATTTTAGCATAAGGCACATGTCCCTCTTTGGTGGAGAGGTGCACGGTAACAACACTTAAGAAACAGTTTCTCCTTCTTAAGCTCCTATAGGTTGTAGTCCATCTCCATGCGTCCGTCAGCGCAACGTCGCGAATCAACTTGTGTGGTCAGGTCGTAGGGGTCAAGGGGGCAACGCCACCCCCGAAAGAAAAAATTCAATATGAGAAAGGGATTTACACAATTGAACGGAAGTCAAGATATTTGCAACTCTTGAAAAGAACAAAGGATATTTGCATAAGCATAGGGTTTTCTTGGAAAATGCAAGAGTATGTCGACAAATTGTAGATTTACGGGACTTTTTCGCAAAAAATGCGAGACATATATGCAATTACATGACATTGCAGAATTTTCTTGTAATTTTAGAGATAATTTCATAATTTCAGATTAATTCAGAAAATTACAATACTTCTACCGCCAAAATACATAGAAAAATTACATAACAAAGCCCCTAGGGGCATAAATGCAAGATCTCAGGATATTTATAAACCATACCCTTGAGTGGGTCTTTACAAAAACACAGCACAAATCCTCCAAGCCCCAAGTGTCTTCCGAGATGTCTTTAGGATGTCAAAAATATCGGCAAACCCGATTACCCGCATTACCCGACCCGTGATGGGTCGGGTAATACCCGAATAAACGGATATGGATTCGGATATGTTTAAAATACCCGTTTCATATTCGAATAGGGTATGGATTTAGTGCACCCAAACCCGTACCCGATCCGAACCCGCTCTTAATAACTTATTGTGCATGTTAGGCCTATGATTTTGACATGAACCCAATCCGTTGCCCGTCTTGTTGAGTTTGTGAGTTTAGACTTCTTGCTAAAATTATAAGGTCATTTTTATAAAACATAAAAATTACTTTAGAAAGGAAAGAATTGATCGGATTTCTTTTTTTCTAATTCTCATAAATCTCACATTTCTTTGGATGTGAATGTGGACTCAAGTTTTACGGACGGATACGAATATCAGCGGATATATCCATACTCGTATCCATACCCGCGAAAATAATAGGGTACTATCCGGGTATGGTATTAGTAAAATTTTCATGGATAGGGTATGGTATTGGTCTACCCGAGCCGAACCCGATCCATTGACATCCCTAGATGTCTTCTCTTCTCCCTCTTTTGAGTGGGGCCCGTGGGGGACATTTATAAAGGTTAGGGTGTCACTCGGGACCGGACAGATCCCCAAGGGAACCTATCCGGGACCAAATGACCTGGGAGGTGGGGCAACCGGCCTCGGATAAGTCCCAGGGGGACTTATTCAGGGTCGATTGACCCTAGAAAGGGACGCAATCGACCCTGGATAGGTCCGCGGAACCTATTCAGGGTCAATTGACCCCAGAGGGTGGGGTAACTGACCCCGAGTAGGTCTCAGGGACCTACTCGAGGTCAGGTGGGGTAACTGAGCCCGGGTAGGTCTCAGTGACCTATCCGAGGTCGATTGACCACGAGAGGTGCCAGGCGGTCCCGAGTGACTGGAAAATCTAGGGAGAGGGAGCGGCCTTTATAAAAACCTCCTCCCCCCTTCATTTTTCCCTTAGATTTTACTGTTGGGCCACGTGGAGAGGAAAAAATGACTCCTCCTTTGTGCTTTGTCTTGCTTCCTCTGCGCTATTCGTCGAAGGGAGAAGCCTCCGTCCTGTTGGGTCGTCTCGTACACGTGTGTCGAACATTCCGCAGGTGTGAAGAATATCCTTGTGTGGTTGCTTCCTTGTTGCGAGTTTTTTTTTCTTTAACTCCAAACATCCAACGGGAATTCCCAGGCTTCGAAAATTTATCCGGAATCATGACGACACTAGGCTTTGTGCCCTCAATTGATCATCGTTGAATTGAATTAACTTCAATTATCTCGATTGCCTCGAGAATGTGACGGGTCACTCAACCGGGGTTCCCGGGATTCGAAGATGACTCCTTGGGATGACGGTGCTAGCTTTGTGCCGTATTCCGACTATCACTGAGCCACCTTAACTTTATTTATCTCGATTAATTCAAGAAAAATAATAGGCTCAAAAATGGACCTTAAATGTATTAAAAGAAAGCAAAACACTAAATGGGTGCACAAAAAGATAAGCAGAAATCTTGCAAAAATGAGTAATGAGTTCCATGGGAACACCAAAGCGTAAGGTTAGTAGGCATCTCATCTGCAAAAATAGATATTGACAAATTGACAACACTATATTACTAGATTATCTTGACACCTCCTTGGTGATAAGCAACAAGAGAGTAGGGACACTTCCTAGACTTGGGTCCTCTACATTGACATTCTCTTATTAGCTTCGTTAAGTCAAAGTTTGACCATATCCAGACATCATTGATAAAACTATAAAAGTAAAGTAGACAAGAAGCTATTTGAAGTTGAAACCCTTCCTGTTCCCTGCTAAACCCTAAAAAAATGAAAAGAAAATACAAAGAAAAGTCATTGGATTGTGGCGCATTGCACCAAGTCATCTTCTACCTTTGGGAACATGGTTGTCAGTTTCGGTTTCAGACTCAGTTTCGGCCGAGTCCGAAACCGAAACCAGTCGGTTACGGTTTCGGCCAAAACCGACCGAAACCTAGTGAAAATGATAAAAAAGATCAAAATAAATGTAAAAAAATAGAAAAAAAATCGAAAAATATAAATAATCACGTAAAAATCAGAAAATTCATTAGGCATGCATTTGACTATAAAGATATTGGATTAAGTGCAATAAATATGAAGACTAATAGGTTCAAGCAGTACAATAACCGTGATGAAGTAAGCATTGAACATGTTAAACTAATATTGTTCAGTACATATTAAACATGAAATATGCTCAAACAGTATAATAAACGTGATCCTTACCTAAATGATGATGCACTAATATAGATAATAATTAGAAAAACCTTCTCCCTCATCGTCTGGGCCTTGATGTTGATACCCATAACCAGGTTGCATGTATCGTGTATATTCACTATAACCAAATAATGAGGTAGCCAAGTCCTGCATCCCTCTTTGGATCCCTCTTGGAGTGTAAGGTTGTCGGCTTGATTCGAATCCAGAATCAGCATAAGAATCTTGAGGAAGAGAAGAGGAACTGGACGGATGTGGATGGAACTGGAATGCTGGTTCATGACCCCACCCATAAATGGCTGCCTCCTGTTGGCCACCTCCATAACCTAATGGATGCCCATATTGACTATGTGAATCATATCCTTGCTCACCCTGACTGTATCCTCTGTCTGTGTCTACGTGGAAGGAGGAAGTACCAGCATATGTGCCACCGCCAATAGTAGCACCTACAACACCTATAGCACCTGCAGCTGCACTGGGATCATCATCATCACCACCAGCATCATCATCATCACCATAAGAAACCGGTTGCCTTTTAGCCTTTGAAGATGCTTTTTTCTGTTTTGGTGTGATTTCTTCAGTCACCCTTGACATGAATCATTTTTCCCTTGGCGTGTGCCTCAGAAAAATCTGCTTCAACTGCTCAATTGTCGGGTCCTCTCGAGCAGCAGCACTAGTCCTCTCAGTTAGCCCATGGACTGATGTATTTCTTTTTAAGGATGGAAGTGGCTTAGTGCTTCCAGGAGTGACTGGCCTACTATCTGATTCTGAGTGTCTAGCTGGCTCAACCTCAGGCTGGTGCTCAGTGTCATCAACAAGCAAAGCTGGGTCCCTTCTATGGTGCGTTTGAGTCCCTCTGGCCCTCTTTGTTGCTCTTTTGAATTCTAGATCTCTTGGCTCATCTTCATCTAGTATTCCCTCTGCCCATCTTCTATCATCATTATCAAAAACGGGCTCATCAACCTGCTCTCGTGTCTCCACCCAAGACTGCAAGGAATTCTCATCATCAAATAAAGCGTCCACATCAATTTCTGGAATTGCATCCTCTGCGACGCGTTTGTCCCGCAGTTGTTGTCTTAACTTCATGTTTTTTATTCTCAATCTCATATTGTAGTGACAGTAAACTAATTTTTCTAACCGTTCAGCCTTTAGCCGATTGCGAACCTTTGAGTGTACAAGGCTGAATGTGCTCCAATTTCTTTCACATTGGCTGGCTGATGTGGTTTGACTCAGCACCCTGATTGCAATGAAAGCCAATGCAGAACTGCCCAAATCTCTATTATTCACCATTATCCACCAGTCAACTGTTCCACCAACCATAAACAAATAAATATAAGTTGTAAATAAAAATCAATTCTCCATGATGTACTAATGCACATTGAGGTTAAGAAAGCACAAAGATAAAGTATACTTGGGCTCACTCTTCTCACAGCGTATTACAATTGGGAGTCAGAATATGTCACAGTCCTAATTCTATAATAGTTCATCTACAAAGATAAAGTAATAGATTAATATAATGACTTAAGTAAATTCTATACCTCTTATTGATAAAAACAATAAAGGCCAACCTCTACTTCGGCCTGAAATCTCTTTTCTGGTGTCCTCGATAAACGACCAATGACTTTTAAAGTGCCTTGGAGCACCTCGCCATCAACATGTGCATTGGCATCGTACATAAATCGAGGGTTGAGGAAATAACATGCATTTGTGTATAATTAACTAAATGTTAGATATAAAATAACATATAGGCATTACCAATGTTTCGGTACAAGTCGTGGTGTAATGTGTTGTCCCATCTCTGGTCAATCATTTTCCACCATTTTGCATAATCTCTAGGAAGGGAATCCTGCAACTCTAATTTGCCACGGTCCATGGCCTCGTACAGATATCCCATATCATTCTTCTCATCCCCATCCACCATTCTTAGGACCTTCACGAGAGGTATGACTACTTTCATGTACCGTGAGACCCTGCCCCAGAATTTGTTGTCTTCCATGATGTGGCAGACATCCAAATATTCCATCTGAGCATCAACATTGGCCTTGTCGATGTATTCCCGCAGGGCATTGTAGTACATGAAAGTTTTCAGCTCATTCTTATACCTGTGCAAATAAATAAAATTTAAATCAAATACTGTTACATATCTATAAGGATCAAGTATCAAGAATTGAGATCAATCTTATATCTATGCAAAGACTCCAAAGAAATAAAATTAGCAAATCTGGTTGGGCCTGCACGGATGATATCTCGCCCCCCACTCGCATGCTCCCTGAATATATTTAATATCCTAGGATGGCCATAAATATACTGTGTGATTTTTTGTACCTTGTCAATTGTCTTCTTCACATACTTTTCCTTCCCTATGTCTTCAAGCATCAGATCCAGACAATGTGCAGCACATGGGAGCCAATATAAATGCCAACGCTTCTGCATCAATTTCTTCCCTGCAGCCTTATAACTGGCTTCATTATCAGTCACTACTTGCACAACATTCTCCTCTCAAATTTGGTCTACCATCTTATCCATCAAACTAAACAAATAATTGGCATTTTTTTCATAATTTAATGCATCGACAGATTTAACAAATACCGTACCTTTGATGCAATAGACCAAAAAGTTAATCATGGACTTCTTCTGGTACCAGTCCAGCCATCACACATGATGGTGCATCCTCTCTCAATCCATATATGCTTGAAGCTTTCAACCCAATCATGGAGCTCCTCAACCTCTCTCTCAAGGCCACGCCCGTATATGTCTCGACGTGATGTGGCCTTCAAGCCAAGGCCAGCATCTGCTATGGCATCTAGCATAGGTTGGAAATATTCACTTTCAGCTGCATGTGCAGGGACACCTACATGAAAAAACCATTTGTAGATACTTTTAAATGCATGTCCTGCAACTTCTGTTGATTTTTTTACCCCTCTCAATGCTTGCTTGATTTTAAGTTGTGTAGTATGGGGCCTTATGTGTAGATAGCTGTCCATGGGGCATGTTGTCTGCGGGGCAACTCTAATGTCAGGACGTCGTGCAGCTGTACTGGAGTAGGTCCCTGAACCCATGGATGCCTTTCCTTTCCTTCAAGCGGCTTGTTTACGCTCCCTTGCTTCAGTCAGCTCTGGATCTGAATCCTCAGTGCCTTCCTCATCATCATCCCTCCTAACCCTTCTACCTGAAATCTCCTCATCAATTTCAGCCTCATCTTCACCCCTTTGTTGCATCATCTCCTTTTTTCCCAGAAGGCACTGGCGCATTTCTTCTCGGACCTCTCGGGGGCATCTGTCACATTGTTTCACCTCTCCTCTTACCGTTGCCAAATGTTACTTTCCTCTAGTAATTCCGCCATGTAACTCCTTACCATAATAATTGCATTTAACTTTTCTTCTCTTAGAATCAACTAAGGAGAGGTGGGCCCACCCCGGATCCTCCTGCCCTTGCTGCTCCTGACTTTGTTCACGTATAGGCATGATACTGCATTAAGACAGTCAAAGAGAAATAGTTGTAAGTACAATGGAAAAATTAAGGCTTAATTATCAATTAACCCTTAATCACCCTTCATAAAAATTAATTACCACCATGTTCCCACCCCAAATTCTTCAATAAAACTTAGTTGAGCTTCAATTGAACCTAAGTAACCCGAATTAGACAAAAGCCCCAATTTTAAGGAACTAATTAGGGCTTAATTATTAATTGACCCTTAATCACCCTTCATAAAATTTAATTACCAGCATGTTCCCACCCTAAATTCTTCAATGAAGCTTAATTGTGCTTCAATTGAGCCTAAGCAAACTGAATTAGACAAAAACCCCAATTTTTATGAACTAATTAGGGCTTCATTATCAATTAACATGTAATTACCCTTCATAAAAATTTATTACCAGCATGCTCCCACCCCTAATTCTTCAATGAAGCTTAATTGAGCTTCAATTGAGCCTAAGCAAACCGAATTAGACAAAAGCCCCAATTTTTATGAACTAATTAGGGCTTAATTAGCAATTAACCTAATTTTAATGAACTAATTAGAGTTTAATTTGAAGTCTTAATATAATTCAGAGTTTAAAATTAACCCAGAACTGAAAAATTAACCTACAACAAAAAAGTTTCAACCTAACCAAAATAACATAAAACAAAACAAACAAACCCTAAATCTACCTCAACAAAATAACCTCTTACCTCTACACCTGTTGCTCACCCAGTACAGCAGCAGCCCAGCACAGCCTACACAGAACACAGCAGCAGCGGCACAGCAGCTCCTCCTTCGCAGCACACAGCCGCACAGCAGCAAGCCAGCTGTGGCAGGGCACCAGCAGGCAGCAGCAGGGCACCACCAGTAGCAGCAGCAGTAGGGCACCACCAGCAGGGGCGGAGCAGCATCAGCAGGGGCCAGAGCAGCAGGTTTTCTCCCTCAGATCTGAGGGAGAAACGAAGTGAACTCCCCTTAGAAACTGATACCGGTTTCGCCCGAAACCATTTTTTTTTTAAAGTTTCGGACCTGCTACAGTGAGCAGGTCTGGTTTCGTGTCGGTTAAGGCCGAAACCGATATGTTTCGGCCGAAACGTATTGGTTTCGGCAGATATTGCCAACCATGTTTGGGAACCCTAGTTGCCTGGCGGGCTGGCCAATCCAGCCACCGCCGCGGCCAGGGGCGGCTCCCGCCGGTGACGGCCGGCTACTAGGCTGTCTCGGGGTGTCACTGTGGGAGGTCCGGTGACTGGTCGGCAAACTCTTGGAGGAACCCAACGTCGGCGCAATCAATCTGCTATCTTCTACAGATCCGGTCACTCCGCAGCCAAAATCCGATCGTCTGGTGACCCCTGCAGTGAACTAGGGCAACGACTGCCAACAATGGGGGCAGCGACGCCATCCGCACGTGGGCTCAGCCCAGCCGTGCGTGTCATCAATGACCTACTCAACAACCGCTACTACACCATGAGCCTCTGGTCCAGATAGGTTGTTTTAGAAAAAAAAGGGGGGAAAAGAGGGAAAAAAAAGGGAAGGAAGGAACCTATCTAGACCGAGTAGGAGAGGGGCCTACCTGGACCGGGTAGCCTCCTTCCCCTCTCTCTAATATATATAAAAAAGTGCGAGAGAGAGAGAGAGAGAAAGGGACCTACCTGGACAGGGTAACCTCCCCTCAACCCTATAAATACCCCCCATGGGGGTGAGGAAGTGGATCGAAGATCAAGGGGGTGAAGTAATGTTTGGAGGTGTCTTGCGCCTTGTATGCCTCCACCAAGGAGGAAAGATTTATTCTGTGTTCTTTTGAAGTCCAATAAGGGTATGTTGCATATATGCCCTCATGTTTGCATATATGTCCCTATGACTATGTCCCTTGCAATTTCCTGTGTACTTTCTTGGGGGGATATTGTAATTATCTGAAATAATTGAAAATTACAAACATGCCCCTGATCTGTTCAGAAATTCCCAAAACACCCTGATCTATCTAGAGATTACAAAAATACACTTAGTCTGTACAAAATCACAGAAAAACCCTTGTTTAGTACAGAAATTACAAGAACACCCTGACATGGCTAGAAATTACAAATAAACTCAAAAATGTCAGAAATTACATATAAGCCCTGACCTTTTTAAAGATTACATAAAAGCCCCTAGTCTATCCAAAAATTGTAAATAGACCCTGAACTTTCTAGAAATTGCACAAAAAAATATATTCAGCCTGGAAATTGTACAAAGCTCCTGTTCAATCCAAGAATTACAAAAATAACCTGTCATATCTTGGTAAGAGTTCCTTCCATGGTCATTAACTATCCAAATTCACGCCTTCTACATGACTCGATAGAGCGGGACCATGTCACTTCCATGAAGTGATGTGCGCTCTCTTGAATTTTACTTAAGACTGATCAACCAAATCCACGTGCCTTTTCATGGCCAAGAACTGTCATATCCAAAAAACTTAAAAATGTCCAGAAATTGCAAATATACTCAGGAAAGGGGATAAAATCGCAAATATACCTAGAAAGGATACGAAATTATGAGTATACTCAAAAAGAGAAATCAAGAAACAACAAATTTACTCTAGAAAGCCAAGAAATGACCGAGAATCTCAAGAAAACCAAGAAATTTCAACTACACCCTGAAGAGTCAAAAAATGATAGATAAGTCCAAGAGAACCCAAAAATTGTAATAATATTCTGAGAAGTTAAGAAATGACAGAGAAGTATAAGAAAATCAATAAATTGCAATTATATCTTGAAAAGTCAAGAAATGACATATAAGTCTAAGAGAACTACCAAATGACATAAATACCTTGGAAAGTCAAGAAATGACAGAAATATCTAGAGAAATCAAGAAATAACAGAAATATCTTTGAAAGTTAAGAAATGCAGAGAAGACCAAGAGAAACTGAAAAATTATAGAACTGTCCTGGAAAGTCAAAGAATGATAGGAAATATCAAGGAAAATTAGAAAATTACACAAATGTCCCTGATTCTGCCCAGAAAATGCAGAGAAGCCCAATCCTATCAAGAAATGATAGGAATATCCTAAAAAAATAAGAAACGACATAATTACTCGGGTAAGTCAAGAAATGATAGAAGTGCTCTAGGAAGTCGAGAAATGACAAATATACCATGGAAAGTCAAGAAAAACAGAAGTATCTGCAAAAGCCAGGAAATGACAGAAGAAAGTCAAGAAATGACAAAAATACTCAGAGAAGTCAAGAAATGACAAAATACCCGGAAAGAGTCTGAAACTACAAATGTATACAGAAAGAGTATGAAATTACAGAAATATCTAGGAAAGGTCAGAAGCTATAGAAATACCGAAGAAGAGTCTAAAATTGCAGAGATACCCAGGAAGGATTCAAAGCTGTAGAAATACCCAAGAAGGATCAGAAATTGCAAAAATACCAAAGAAGGGGTGAAAATTACAGATAAACCCAAGAAAGGTCAAACTTACAAAAATACCTAGGAAGGGTCAAGAGTTGCACACTAAGAAGGAAAAAATTACAAATATACCCCTGCCACATGCAAATGCGCCTATGAAGGGGATTAACCCAAATAAACCGGCCAATTATGATCTAATAATTGATTATGATAATAAGTTGATTCGGTAGACCAGCCGGCAGCCGTGATCATATTGGCTATCCAATAAGTCAATCGTGATCATAAGTCAACTCAATGGTTGGATTTCGATCTAAAGCAAAATCAATAGTCGGATCTTGACCTAAGGTCAAACCAACGGTCCGATCGTGATCAAGTTCAAACTCAACGGTCAGATCTCGACCAAAAGTAAATTCAATAGTTCGATCGTGGACCGAAACGGTGACGAGCAAATCCAGAGACCCAAGTGTAAGCAGAAGCCCATCCAACGGTCGGAATGTATCCGGATGCAAACTCGATGACCCGATTGCATAATTGGGTCCAATGTGAAGGTCTCGCAAAACCGGTTGTAAGTCAAATTTTATGTGTTCAAAGAATGAAAGTCTTCAAATTTCTTGCAACAGTGTGCCTCTAATGAATGATCATCAAGATCATATCTATTAGACAAAACCCACATTATCACAATAGATATTGTAGAGATTAAAAAGGTTTCTTGGGTAGTTAATCAATGG
This sequence comes from Amorphophallus konjac, assembly GCA_022559845.1. NCBI lineage: Eukaryota > Viridiplantae > Streptophyta > Magnoliopsida > Alismatales > Araceae > Amorphophallus > Amorphophallus konjac. The sequence continues at coordinate 470,634,581 of CM040122.1, forward strand.
TGGTGTTAGGACTTTACGTTGATGCAAATTAACATCAACTACGGTTTGTGGAGAAAGGTCCAACACACGAATCCTAAATCATTTGATAAACCCAACTCGCAGAATTAATAATATGCATGCTATTTAAATAGCTAAAAGTGTGTGTGTGTTTGTTCAATAAATGAACACTATAAATGTTTACTTAATTCCGTATGTTAAGCATCCCCTCATATTCCTTGCATCTGTGAGCAGCTCTACCAAGATGAGCATAAATAAGGGCGCAACCTTCTCGCGTAATGACAGATGAACCTGCTAATACTCTTTAACAAGAGAGGCTAGGATGGTAGTCAATTATCAATTCCTAAAAGAGGGACATGGCCACCCCAAATGATCACAACTCTCTCATCCAGATTAAGTTCTGTGTCAAACATTCCAAATTTCAGTTCTTTTGATTTCCTAGCCTATACCAGAACTTGTTTATATCAAATCTTCTGTAAAACCTTTACAAAGTGTTTTCTTGCTCACTTCTCTAAACTGACAAGAGACATGAAGTTTAAAGATCTTGCTTCCAGAGAGCAGGTCTAATCCATGACAATGTTTATGGAACTTCTGTGATTCCACATATTTTCAAAAGAGAACAAAAAACAAGAAATGTTAATGGAACTCGGTTCTCTGCAACCCTTCTCTATGGGGATGGCAGAGCAATTCCATTGGCTTCCATTTATGGTCTTAAGTTCCTCATCTATATAGAGATGGTAAAGCAATTTCACTTAGTTCTAACAGGAAATATATCTTACTCACTTTATTTGGCTTTAAGTTCCTCGTAAAATCAAATATAGAGAGTACATCCAGAAAACTAATTCAGACATCCCACATCTAAGTCATTGGCCAGATTGCACTTTGGAAAGTTAAATCACATTCAAGCATGCCAGCAAGAAAGAATTTGATAATCGTATATTCCCATGGATGAGAAAAAAAATGCTCAGGAAATATACACATTACAAACTATAGAATAGGCCTTCAGTCCAAACGAGGCTGACTTGCGACGTTCATAAAAATCCCTGTTTCGATCGCATATGATTGTAAATCGTAGCTCATTAACCTGGTATTATTTGGGTGAGACTAATGACGGTAATAAACAAGGAGACGGAAAATCATAAAACAAGAACCTGCCCAAAAAATAGCAACTTACGGTAACGAAGCAATAATGCTGCTTCTTTATGCTTTCCCATTGATCAGATTCATCAACCTGACAGTGGCACATTGAAATTGCCAAGAAGCATCATCCCATTTATCAAACCGAACAAAGACAAAACCACCTGGTAAACCTATGCTGTACAAAACTGTCCTCCGAGCGAAAAGACAACACACGAGGCAAAAGCAAATCTTGGTAGCAAAAAAGCAACCTGACAAGCAAGCACTTCCTGCTCATGGTCCACAAGCAGCGAGTAACTTCTCAAATCTAAACCGAGAACACCATGCAAAAAAGCAAAGAATTAGTTTGCCAACTTGGAGAATCACCGCTAACTAGGCACAAAAGCTACACAAACACACTCAAATGCTCTTTTCTCCTTCGGTTACAAACACTGAATTGTTCAGTTGCGCACACACACACACACACACACACAGAGAGAGAGAGAGAGAGAGAGAGAGAGAGAGAGAGAGAGAGAGAGAGAGAGAGAGACCTGGAGGCAGGGCCACCTGAGACGGCAACGAGCACGTTGTCCGTGGGGGAGATCATCGCGTTGGAGGTAACGGCGAGCTTGAACTTGCCGAAGAGCGCGGAGCGGAAGCAGCCGCCGCAGAGGTTGCCGTAGAAAGCGGCGCGCTCGCCGCACTTCAAACAGAGAGCACGGTCTCCATCTGCCGGGGGGCACCAGCCGCCGGACCCGGCGCGCCCGCCGACGTCTTCCCCCTTCGCGTCCTCCGCCGACTCCTCGCCGTTGCGAAGGCAGGCGGACCCGCATCCGCCGCCGCAGGAGGCCATCTGCTTCCACCCGCGCCGGCCCTCCGATCACCGCTTCGCCTGCGGAAGGTTTTTAATGGTTTGGTTTCGCTTGACAGAGGATCCCTCCTTTAAAATTTTACAGTGAACCACCGAAGAGTAGGACGCAGTGGACGGCTAGGATGAAATCGAAGTGAATAATGTCTGTACCGATGGGCCTGACGCGCCAGGCAGCGTGGGCCAATCAGGTTCATAGTCGAGAGAGCACTAGTCTTTTTTATTATTATTTTATAAATGATCATGAAAAGTAAAGTTTGATGCACGTGTATAATTTGTGTCTAGCCATCTTACAAAATGTTTTTTTGCCCTTTATTGGTTCAAATAGGATAAGATTTGGAGGATAGCAAAACCCTGGTTAAAGAGTTGTGGGGATCCATATTTTTTATTTTGTATTAAATATTTTTTTTTATCTTCCAAGTCCGAACGTCTTATGCAGGTCATTGCACAGACGGTACTGATTCCATCAATTTGGTGGTTTTGCCGATTCCGCTCCGTGCTCTAGCAGACGGCTCCCATGACGAACAAGTGATCCGGTTCTACACCCCCTCCCCCTCCGACCCCTTTCCCCCCTCCCCCTCCAACGGACCCCCTCCCCCTCTTAACCATATTTCATGAGATATTCTTGTTTTGAACGACGACAAATTACAAAGATTTTTTAACAATAGTTAAAAGATTGTAAGGACTTTTAAGATAATAGTTAAATTTGAGAGAATAATCAATAATTTACTAAATCTTTAGAGACTTATATGTAAAAATCTCAATAATTTTTAACACCGCAAAGTGGCAAGAGGAACTCTTGTCAATATTGTAATAAATAAATGGTAGCCCCTAAAAAATGATATTAAAAAATATTCCCCTAATTCACCTACTTGGTTAATTAAAAGCCTCCAAAATCTTTTTCATTAGATGAAAAAGTCATTGACGCCAGTATTTAACTTAACTACGGCTAAACTTAATCTAATGTGATGAATTGGCTAAAAAATCCCTCTAACACTCACCCAAAGAGAGAGGGAGAGAATTATGGTAGTTCACAACGATGGCCTAGAGAGGGAGGTAGTACCCGAGATGGAGAGGGGCCGTAGGTCCGGCGATGATTGGCTCCTCTGTTGATAGAGCCAAAGAAGAGGGGGCAAGCAGAGGAGGGGTGGCAACGTGTGGCCATTGTCGGGGACGAACGAGCTCGAGGGGGGGCCGAGGGCGACAAGCAACAGCGAGTTGCAGTGGTGCTCAACTAGATAGGAAGGGAAAGGGAGAGCAAGAGAGGGGGGAGGGAGGGCGCCAATGGGGGTTCTCCCCCTTCGACGTTGGCAACCACACCCAATAGAGTGGGGGTGCACACAACATGCGCTTGCGCGCACACACACACAGAGAGAGAGAGAGAGAGAGAGAGAGAGAGACCACACTCAATAGGGTGGGGTGTAGAGAGAGAGAGAGAGGAAAACTTAACAAAAGTGAGAGGATGAAATATTTTCAAAATGGGATAGTATATTCAATTTTTTGGACGGCTATTAACCCAAGAGATATTTTACTTAGGGTTAGAAGAATTTGAGGACTTTCAGTTAAATAGGTGAATTAAGGAGATATTTTTAATATTTATTTTTGAGTGTTAAAAGCTAAATAACCTTAAATAAATTTCTCAAACTAACGCCCCTAGGCAACATAAAAAATACATAGTATATCGTATTGGAGTTTTATTAAACGCTAGATAAAGAAACTCGTATTTGACATTTTGTTTCTATTTTTTTATTTTGTCAATTTTTTCATTCCGATAAAACTATGCACTATAAAACTAAAAGAAAGTTAAGCTAGGTTCTAAATATATGTTTTAAAAAAATGAGATGTTTGCATTAGTGACACTTTTGTTTAACTTTTAAACATTTTATATCAAACATGATTCAGCTTAATTTTGATAAGCAAAGGGTTTTTTTCATATATATTTCTATAAATATTAATTTTGCTAAATTAATCTCTTATTTAGATATATTATAAAAAATATCATTCAAATATTCTGATCACTTGTGATTATACCCTCGTTGTAACCCACGTCCATTTTACTAGATAAAATGCTAACTAAGAGAGAAAATAATTAACTTACCCTCAAGTTAACATTCTCTCTCTCTCTCTCTCTCTCTCTCTCTCTCTCTCTCTCTCTCTCTCTCTCTCTCTCTCTCTCTCTCTCTCTCTCTCTCTCTCTCTCTCCAGAGTAGATCTCAAAGTGGCCTCCCTCCTCTCCGGTGTGCTTGAGTGTGTAGGTGCGAAGCCCCCTTTGCCAATGGCGGGGTCAAAGTTTGGGGTTCAGCGACTGTATGATACTCGTTGATGTCGATAGTGGCCCCCTTGCTTGGCCACTCAACTATGGGGTCCCCCTTCAGGTGCGGCCTTCAAGTATAGAGGATGACCACCCAAGTTATCACATCCCGCTAAAGTGAAAACATGGAGTGCGACAACGAATGTAACGTACCTAAGAGTAGTAGCACCACGAGCATTCCACAACATAAAACCATCCATCATTAATCACACAATATGAAGAGAAAATCAACAAAGATTATTTCCCATCCATAATTCATAATTAATTACAATAGTGTCTTGGTACATAAACCCACACGGACAACAAAAGTTATCAAAATAAAGACTATGATGGCGTAGCCAGTCTCTAGACACAGCTCCACACCTACAAATTACACGCTCCTGCTGTGCTTTCAAAATTTCTGACCAACAGTACTTGGCCACTAGACCTCCTCCTCATAACTCAATGCCTAAAAATAGATTACACAACAAGCTAAGTACGAGACTCAGTAAGACTCTTAACACCAACATAGCGTCGCCCGTCAACAAAAATACTTACGCACAACATGTCCACAGGTCATGCCAGCTTATCCATACCTATGTTACAAGTATAAATAAGTGCAACTATTTCGAACAAGGTAAGATTGAAATACTTGGTGAAACTTTAATTAGATGAGTTTAGGTGGATCAACAATGGAGATGTCTTGTACTACCGTCCAAGGTTGATAAGACTAAGGAAGAAAATATGAAAGTTAAAAATGATAACTACAGATAACATGACAGGAATGAAACTTGTAACTTGATTTGCCAACGTAAATGAGTATCATAAACATAACTTGCATATGAAATAGCATAAAATGTCCGGTAACATCTTATCATTTCGTATTTCAATGGAAACTTTTCTTTACATGCTCTTTTTTCTGGAAAGTTAACATGTAATATCTGTGAGTGAAGATAGTTGCACATACAAACATATAGTGCGCACATACTTGCATATCGTATTCATAAGTGTAATCATATCACGAAGATTACACCTACATTTTCAACATATTAACTCGAGTAATCAAAGTTTAAGTATGAAATATGAATCATAAGCTAAATGCAAAAAGAACATGCAACAACGGGTTCACGCTCTGCGCGGCTGCACCTACGGGTGTGTAATGCCCCGGGTTTTTTGGATCCTTCTTTTCGGGTCTCGGATCTGATTTCTTGGAATATTCGACTCCGTTGTGTCCAGAATTTCGTTTCGGACATTTTTCGTGTTCGGATCGATGCGATCCGGAGTCGTTCCGGAGGCCGAAAGAGCTCCGTAACTTTTCCGCATGTGTTTTCTGATTCCCGGTGCGTGTTTCGAAAATTCCTCGGAACCTCGTTGCGGGTGAACCGGGCCGTTCACCTGGGCGCGAGTGGTACCGTTGTGATCAACACGTTGTGAGGTTCGAGGAGGTGTATTTTTCTATTTTTTTAGAATTTTTCCGATTTTTCAGATTTTCCTATATAAACCCCCACCCTCTCTCTTCCTCTCATTTCTCACTCTCACCCTCTCTCTCTTCTCCCACTCTCTCCTCTCACTCTCTCCTCTCCGGCGGCCGATGGACCGAGGCGGGGGCGAGGCGGGGCGATGCGGGCGAGGAGGACGGAGAGGATGGGTCGAGGATCGAGGCTCGAGGGCGCGGTGAAGCCGGTTCGCGGGCGTGGAGGCACCGGCGGGGTTTCGGAGGCGTTTCTTCGTGGATCGGCATCCTCGGTGCGCGAAATCTTCGGTGGAGGTAGGGAGATGGACCCCCAGCTCGTGCACTTCCTTTCCCGCGAGTTTCGTAGGCCGTGGTGAGCCGAGCGGGTGGAATCGAGGTTTTTTTGGGCAAAACCCATGTTTTAGGGTTTGTGGGCCGATCTCTCGTTTTACGGCGTTTTTGGCCGATCCAGGGATTTAGATGCATGCCTAGGGGCTTGGGGATGGATTCCCCTTTGTTTCCCCATCACCCGGGGGTGATCGGGGCGTGGATCGGTGTTTTGGATGGTTTCCCGCCGTAACGTTCTCGGGAGGGTGTGACGGTCACTCCAGTGACCGTTACATGCGTGTAACGCGCCTGGACAGGGGCGTTACATTCCCTTGGCTTTTGGCTTTGGCGTTCGTGGGTGTGGCGGTCCCACGATAGACCGCTACAGCCGTGTGACGCGCCTCGGTGGGTGCGTCACATCCCCTATTGCCCAGTTGAGGGCTGGGGGGTGTAACGGCCCCCGACGGACCGTTACATGCGCGTGACGCGCCTGGGGTGGGCCGTCAGGGGCGTTTCAACCGTTGTCTTCCTGACCGTTGGGGGTCAGCGCGTGTAACGCGCCAGGGCGGGCGCGTTACATTTGTGTAACGCGCTGGGCCAGGCGCATTACATCCTGCGTTCCTATGGGCCGTGTAACGGCCTGCGTTAGGCCGCCAGGTGAATGTGACGGTCCCGCCTAGACCGTTACAGCCCTATGACGGTCTAGGGCTAGACCGTCAGGCGTTGTGTTGCACCAAGGCGAGTTTTTGTGTTCTCCGCCTTGTTCCGCGATGTGTGGGTCCCTGGTCGACCCGGTTGGGACCCAGTGGTCGACTTGCGGTCTCGAGAGTGCCAGACACCCATGGGATTCTATGTCCGTGTTTTGAGGGTGTCTAGAGGACCGTGTTATCTCATTTAGCATGCCCGTGGGGTTGAGAGTCCGGGTGACTTCTCACGTGTTGGGCTTTCGTGTCACGCTCGATCGAGTCACCGTGCATCGGTGTGTGTGCGGTGGGGTCTCCCCCGCATGTCGTGAGTTTCTTTGGAAGGCGATTCCCATGTGGGCCACGTGTTTGGCCTTGGACTGCGAGTCCAGTTATCCGGCCTGGGGCTGGAGGTTTCCCGCTTGCCCTGAGATAGGAAATCGACAAGGTGGCTTGTGTGTGTTGATTTGTTTTTTAATTAGATTAGATTCCTATCCCGCCCCTTTTAAATACATACATGCATAAACATGTGAATGAAGGACAAGGGGATGAAAGGATGGAAATACTAACCGTGATCGCCACCAAGGATTAACAACGCCGCAAGGATGAAGAAAGGAGTGCAACGGCGTCGTATACCTTGGAAAGAAAACTTGATCGCGCTTGAAACGGGGTGCGGGGAACTTGTGGATTCAAACCTCCTCTCCTTCCAGCCGGCTAGAGGAAGAGGGCCTCACGTTGTATTCATGCTCTCCTGCAAAACAAAGATCAAACAAGGACAAAAAACCCATTAGAACATGCATGTGTAGTATCAATCCCGGAGTGATAAAATAGTGTTAGAAATTGAGGGCAAACTCACCGGGGGGAGGTTTTTAACCCCTATGAGTGGGTGCAAAAGCAAGGTGGGAGTGTTGTGCATGCATAGGATTTGAAATCACAAGATTTGATGGAGAGAATAGAGAGAAAATGATGATGTAAAACGGAGAAAAATGCATGTGTAGCAGAAAGTGCAGAAAACTGTGATGATTTGTGATTTTGAGGAGACTAGAACTAAGAGTGTAGACCATGGAATCAAGTCCAGAAGGATAAAATTGAAAGTTAATACTTCCCTCTTCAAGATGGGGTCGAAGTTGTAAGTCGACGGTGCAGCATGGCTTCGCCCCACGTCCGGAAAGAGCCCCCCGTCGCGACTGCGAACTGGGCAGTTTTTATAGAGTTTTGCAAGAAAACCTCATCTTCTTATCACGACTCCCGGAGATAGAGTCCAAGATAAATCAAGTTCTCTGGATCAAACTCGAGATAATACTAAGGACAAGAGATAGGAACAAACGGGGATCAATTCAGAGGAGGATTCTAGAAGATATGGCTCTTGGAAGGCAGCCCCGGAGCCTTATCTGCAGAGTTTTAGTTGAACTAGGAAACATAAATCCTGATCTTGCGACCCAGATCCCAAGAGATATTGCCAATGAAAATTTGATTCCTATGAACCAAATTCAAGATAATACCAAGGGCTAGAAGTAGGAAAAAACGGGGATCAATTTGGATAAGAATTCAAGAAGTTATGGACTCTTCAAGAGGGCCACGGCACACAGAAACGGAGCAGAGTCCAGCACGAATTGGACTCTCTGGTACATGTAACGGTCTATCGTAGGACCGTCACATATGATGTAACAGACTAGGGTAGGTCCGTCACACTCTGGAGGTCAAACGGGACGTTTTCGGATGAGATTGGATGTAACGCACCTAAACAGGGCCGTCACTTGGTCTAACGGTCAAGGATAGGACCGCCACACTCTAGGGGTTGAACCGGGCTGTTTTGGGCAAGTTTTGGTGTGACGGTCTATCGTAGGACCGTCACACTGAAGTAACGGTCTTCACTGGGCCGTCACTTCAATGAAGTAACGCACCTGCAAACGACCTTCACTTGGATGAAGGCAGATTCTGGGCAGACTGCGCGCGACTTTAGAAATCGAAGCGTATCTCTCAAACGGTGGAGAATTAGACAAAGTGGTAAACATAGAAGTTGTAGATAACTGAGAGAGGAACAACTTTCATGAAGAAATAAATTTGATAAAATGATTGTAAGAGGGTGAAAATGGGGCTGGAAGAGAGAGGAAAATTCTGGAATGTAGGTGAACAGCACAGCATGCCAGAAAAATGCGAATAGCTCACAATCGGGGCAGAACCAGACAACGGTGTAGAAGAAGAAATTGTAGATCTTTGAAAGACGCACAACTTTGATGAAGACAACTTTTTGAAAAGAGGATTGGAAGAAGGTGAAAAAGAACCACTTTCAGGACTGCGCAGTGAGAGAGAGCCGATTACTTGGGGGAAGCCGGCCTAAATGGGCCGAAAGTCGACTTGGAAGCCGGAATTTGACAAGATAAACTCCGGGGCTCTAAGAAATCATGATCTCCAAGACTCAAAGGATATGAAATGGTAAAAATGGGCTTGAAATCCATCCAAGAAAGCTCCAAAACAATGGCTAATTCGGGACATCAAAAATGATGAATAAGAGAAACGACACAACTTGTGGGCTAAAACGGATGTCAACAGATGCCCCTCCTTGATGTCCGCTTTGCAAGGGAGCGAGCGAAAGCGACGTGGAGGCCAAATGGAAAGGAGGTGGAGTGAAAGCGACAGCGACATGAAATGGAGATGAAGCGGAGATGAAGCGGAGAGAACTGATAAGCGGGCATCAAGGCAAAAAGACACCCGTCACAACCAACAAGCGATAGGAATTCTCCCGAAAACGCTGAACTAACCACAAGGAATGATTGACAATGATGAGACATGTCTGGACAACTAAACTAAAGGAGGAAAGGAAACACGACCAGCCTCATCGGGGACACAATCCACAGACAATGAGTGGGTCGGAAGGAACACAGCATAAGAGTTGGATAGGAGAGATATGACTGAGATAAAATCCAGACAAGAATCACGCTGGCCAACCAGACCAAGCGGCAAGATCAGAGAAATCGTTCAAATTCGGAGTGGAATGAAGAATCTCTTATCTAAGAGAGCTTAAGTGCAATCAACCATTGCTGAGGAGAAATCCTTGAATGGATCACGAGACATTAATGCTCAAAATGACATGATGCATGCTGGGCTAAAATAAAGAAATCATTAAAACGAATGTAAAGAAAGATAAAATAGAAAGTACTCAAGGATAATATTGCTAGAATGAGCCAGGACGGGGTCAAGAGTCTTCTTGCAACCACAGCGTGCGAGACAGAGTCTATCATCCCCCACCCGACTCAACCGAGCGGCCTATCCAACGATTAACCGTATGCTCTTAGATCATCATCGTTTTTGTTAAAGGGGAACATCAGATCCCAGAACACACGGGCAACCAGCCGGTCCTTGAGAGGATATAATAACGTATATATCATATAGTAATGCAACAATGAGCAGGGATAGAGAGCCATACCTGACATACCTGCCAAGCGAAACGGCATTTTTTTGGATTTTTGATTTCTTGATTTTTGTGGATTTTCATCATAAGACAACAACCACATTGACATGATATAATGTGAACATGAACGAATATGAACGAGCATAACATGAACATAACATAATAAGAGAAATATGAACAAAACATGGCACAACATAACATAACAAAGATGGATGAAATATAACAAACAAACAAATGGCATGCGACTAAAGGCACGGCGGGACAAGACAACATGCACACGGTGGGACAGCACACGTGGTGAGATAAGGACATGGTGGGATAAAGACACGTGGGATGACAATACCACGGAGGACAAAGACACGTGCGATGAATGACACGGCGTGATAGGGACACGTGTGACGAATGACACGACGGGACAACAGACATGGAGGACCATAGACATGATAAAGATAACAAACATATTCTTCAATCAAAGCCCAAGATCAGATGAAGCGGAACCGCCAGGTTCAAGATCATGAGATATTACCCACTCATGGAGACATGATTAAGCAGATAAGCGAAAGCTGGGAAGGCCATGAGCTTCAGAAGAGATATTGAAGAGATGAGAACAGATCGAAGAATGTGAGCAGGAGATAGAGCGAATGATAGAGCAAAGAAAGCTTGAACCTGTAACTTGCAGCCTGCACACTTAGCAAACAGATTACGTATCTGTCCTCAAGATAAAAATAAAAGGAATAGAAGAGAAGTATTTTTAGATTTTTGTATTTCTGATTTTTTTTTTTGCCATATTCAAATTTTTTGTTATTTTTTGACATATTTGATTTTTTTTTTTTGGAATTTTGACAATATTTCATTTTTTTTCTTTTCAGAATTTTGACATATTTGATTTTTTTGGATTTTGAACTATATTTCATTTTTTTTGGATTTTGACATAGCAATCTGCAGCACCCAAAGACGGGCTCGAACTACTGGTCGGGGATCGCCGTCCCTCCCCTCTCATTAAAGACTTCCCTTAAGCAGGACGTGCATGTGAGGGTGGCTTACCATAACCAACCGTCTCTAAAGAACGGTGCCCCTACTAAGGCCATACCCGGGATACAACCCAGCCTAAGAGGGAGATAGAAGAAAATTAGAGACAAGCTTTATGCAGGATGGGAGACATCAGGATTTGAATTCCTTCCAGGGCACCACCCCTCAAAGAGTAGGTCTGTTGCGCTGGGGCTTTGTGTCTTTGATTTTGAGACCCGTATTTATCAGGCATGCATGCGACCGGACTCATGACGTCCCGCGGGGAACTGTACTGCCACTCTTGCCATGCCTTGGATTTTCATAATTTTGTATATTCATTCTTATTTTTGGTAGCCCTTATTGGCTAGATATTGCATGAAAGCTCACTTTCGAGGGTCAAGACTGCCCCTATTTGAGACCTCTCTCGTATTAGGGAGCGCCTAGGTTGGTCATCTTATCCATCAACCTCTTGCCCCTGCACTTGGCCGAGTAGAGAAAAGAAAAAGACCTTTGTGCATACCCGTGGTATGGCCAAAGCAGCAACGGTGTTGCCTCAGAGAGATCGGCTATGGCTTGCCGTGTAGTGTGTGAAAAACCCATGCTCAAAGGTCACCCTCAACGATCGGGGAATGAACTGGACTCCCAGCGCGGAGCTATCACCAGCCTAAGGATGCTGCAGAAGCGAACTCATTCTAAATGAACTAAGCAAATTTCTAAAAGCCACTTAACCATGTCGAGGAACCAACGTTATAAGCATGTGCAGGAGTAATAAGAGTAATAGCAATGATAATATATTCTTGCACAAAATGATGATACCTTGCAAATCCATAGAGTGGAATTAGCGTCCTGACGCGATCTTGATCATCGAGCTTTGCGCAACATGAGCTTCGTATTCCTTGCTTGACAGGACGAAAGGGAGAGGATAGCAAAGGGATTGAAAGATTCCTTGACACGGAGGAGCGGCAGACATCAAACTGGACGAAGGAGGATAAAAAGGAAGAGAGACGAGGGCTAGAACTCCCTCGTTAAGGCGCCGAGACCTTGATAACAAGGGACCAGATACAGAAGAAACCAGATTAGCTTAGATCAAGGCGGACTAAAGCCTCGAAAACAGCAAGAGAAAGGGCGAAGACCCCGAAAGGGTGAAGAGGAAAGAGTAGAATGATGATAAGAAGAATCATCCGACGTGGTCGGAGAAGAGGGACGAGAATCATCCGATAGTGCCGGAGAAGGAGAATGGGAGACACCCGCCAAGGTCGGGGAATAAGAAGAACCCGGAGATACCGGAGGGGAAGAATCAGAGGCAACACCTGGAAGTCTCGGGGAAGAATAATCAGGTGATGTCCCGAGATTAGGATGGAATGATGACATAGGCCAGGGCCTAGAATCGTGAGAGGAGGGAAAATCTGGAGGATCCAAGGAAAAAAGAGAGGAATGGGGACGCATGGACCTATGGAAGGAGGAGAAAATGATGGAGATAGGATCAGATGGAGGAAGATACACCACCCAAGGGTGGGAACTGAGTAGAAGGAAGGATGAATGAAAAGAAAAGGAGGAAGAGGTGGACCCCTGAATGCACAACCGATAGCCATTGAGTTTACGTCGCCGCCTCTTCTTGGCAGAAATTTCTTGAAAATGGACCCACCTGGTGCGGGCTTGGACCTTCGGGCTTCTTAATATGTAATACCTTCTTAAATAACGGGCCCACCTAGCAGATGACCTGGCCCGACTGTGAACATGCAACTTCATCGGTGCGGTTGCCCCTAGACACCCGGTGCTAGCAATATGCGAACACTCTTGGGCGAGTAACCCTTCAGAGTGATGAATAGCACAAACCCACGGGGTTTTGTCTCTCGGCACTAGAAGCATGAGATTCGGGAACTCTACTCGGAACTCAGTCTTGAAGCACAACTCCCTTGATAGAAGAGACGGGTGAAGCTGAGGGAGAGTAATACACGGCGTTGTCATGGCCGGTTTGCTAATAAACCGAGGAAGATTACATAACAGGTGCAGAATATCCTTGGAAAGTGTAGAAGATACAGCTAATTGCCCCTTGAACATAGAACCCATAATCTGCTTGGTGGCCATATGTGTTAGCACAACGCGGGTAGAGAACCCTTCTTGGCATGTCATCTGAACAGCAATAGAGCGAGGAGAAATAATAGCATCAATAGTGAACTCTCCGACGAGAAATGAGATTGCCACCGGCCTTGCTCGGGAAGAAACTGGTAGTGCCTGGGAACTCTTCTTATCAACTGTCATCTTTGAAAGTGTAGGCACATCATCCCCAAAATAACCAGGGACCATGACACGAACCGGCATCCGACAGATAAAATCTTGAATCTTGAAATGCACGGCCGGCACTGAATCATCCTGACTTGACTTATTGTCTCCCTGGGGATTAGACCCGAGGGGCACCAAAGGAAGAGCACACCCACTCCGTGGGGTGGTAGTGGTTGGAGAAGTAAAGGGAATATGTTTCGGTGGAACATGTGAAGGTTTGGAAGGCATGGAGGCTCCAACGGGAGTGGTGATGGAAAGTGAAGGCGTAGGCGATGTGGCGATGATAGGCTCGGGTGGCGATAAAGGTGACGGCGAAGGCGTGGCTGAGGGTAGAGATAAAGGAGAAGGTTTGGCTTGCTCAGGCTTGGGCAAAGGTGATGGCGGAGATGGTGGAGATGGAGGTGGTGATGGAAGCACTGGTGGTTGAGATGGAGATGATGGTGATGGCAATGGAGATGGTGAGGATAGTGATGAAGGTGATGGGGGTAGTGGACATGGAGGTGGAGAGGGTGAAGAGGGAGCTTGTGGTGTCCACCGTCGACGTGTCGACACAACGCGTCGAGCGGTGTTAGGAATAGAAGTAGTGGTAGTGGCGGCAGGGGAAGAAGGGGAGGCACTAGCCTGAGCAGAGGCTTGGGTTTGTGGCGGCGATGGAGCCGAGGTAAGAGATGGTGGAGGTAACGGAGTAGGTGATGGAGCGAGTGTAGCACTAGACGAGGAATCACAAGGGTGCCCCTGACCTTGAAGTAACAGAGACGGCTGCCCGGGTGGCACTTCTTGCTGCTGCTGTTGGCTGCGAAGATGTAAAATAACTTTATGCATGGCGGCCCAATCAATCCTTTTCTTAGCTTCCAGATCATAAACATAATCCCGGAACTCAGGGCAATCCTCAACCAAATGCCCCTGCTGACGGTGGAAATCACAGAACTGAAGCATATCCCCGACCGCGGGTCGGTAAGGCACAACCGGAGAGAACGGCAACGCGTGAGTGGCCATCAAAGCCTGAAATATATCGGTGAAACACTCCGGCAAAGGAAGATGAGGAGCCTGCTTCGGGCAAGGTGGATGCCGAGGGATATGTAATGGTGGAGAAGGTTGTGGAGACGGAAGTGGAGGTTGCGTAGGCAGGAGTGCGTGGCTAGTGGTGGAGGGCTTTGGTGATGGCATGTGTGGAACGGGATGAGGGGGTATGTAGACGGCATCTACTTGCTCGGGATGTGGTGTTCCCTTGACCGGAAGTGGAGATGGAGACGGGTATGTGGATGCGGGAGGCTGACTCATGGAAGGTTGATATGCTGAGGCGTATAGGTATGTAGAGGCAGGAGGTTGGCTCGTGGAGGGATACGTGGCGGAAGACTGACTCATGGCGGGCCGGCTCATGGGAGCGTAGGATTGGCGTGTGGAGGGTGAAGGTTGATATGTGGAGGTGGATGGTGGAGACTCGAGGTCAAGGGAATCTTGGATTTGTTGGCGAATGAAGCGGGCTCGGCTGTAAAGTTGCTGCCAGGAGGTGATGTCGTTGAGGGCTAAGATGAACCGATACTCGGGTGTTGCATTTGATATCAGCATCTTGATTTGTTCTCCCTCCGGAATGTGTCCCGAGACTTGCGCGGCAAGGTGACGCCAACGATCAGTAAAGGTAGAAAACTCCTCTTCGGGCTTCATCATCACATGGGCCAGATCCATAATAGAGTACTTGGGCCCAACCTGATCTTGAAACTGCTGTATAAATTTTTCTTGAACGGCTTGAAAACTCACAACTTGCTCTTGCGGAAGAGAGAAGAACCAATCCCGAGCCGGGCCTTCCAATGACAGACCAAACAGATAAGCCATCAAGTGTTGGTCATGTCGAAACTGGGCCGACTCATAAACAAACTCCTTCAAGTGCACATATGGGTCACCGACTCCACTATAACGGCGATATGCAGGAATTTGTGAAGATGGCGGAAGCCGAAGACCTTGAAATGCGAATGGAACACTTAAAGAGGATTTAGGATCGATCCGACATTGAAGCTCATCAAGCTGGCGTTGGGTTTGAGCAATCATCTCCTGGGTAGGGAGAGATCGAGAAGAATATGGGCCAGCTTGAGCAAGAGGTTGTGAATTGGGACCAGGAGCATGGTATTGGGCCGGATAAGAGGATCCAGGCTGAGAAGAAGATGGGCCCATTCCAAGAATGGAAGGATATGTGGGCCTGGAAGAAGTATGAGCATAAGGACCAATTGGGCTGGCAGCAACATGGGCAGAAGGATGAGGCCCATTAAGAGAATAAGTCCCATTAGCAATTGGGCCAGCAACATATGAAGGAGAAGGAGGAGGCCCATGAATAGAAGATGGCCCATTATGAGAAGAAGGCCCATTAAGATGAGACGCAATAAGACGTTGGGCCTGGGCCGGGTCTATTTGGCGAACAAGGCTTGAAAGATGGGCCATGAGATTAGCCTGGCCCTTGGATGGATCAGAAGGACCACGGGAAGATGGGCCTGCGTGGGAAGAGGATTCCACGCGAGAATAAGAGGAAGATTGGGGAAAAGGATGATACAAGGGGTTGGAATGATGCTCCATGAGGGCAAATGGAGACTTAATACAAGGATATCAAGGCGAATACAAGTGGGGAAGCAATGGCTTAATGGGCTCGAGGACAAGAGGGGACTGACCCACTAATGCAAAGGCGAATGGACAACGGACCACGGGACAATGGACACACAAAATGGGTTAAGCTAAATGGGCCTAACAACAACAAAACATATGGATGATGAAAGAATGCAACACGAAAATCACTAATGGGCTTGGACAAGCCCAAACAACACAAACAATGCAATGTGAGAGTTTTCACCCAAGTCAAACAAGTTGATATGATGGGAGATATTTTAGAGATTTTAATAGACCTTTTAATGATTTGAATTAATAATAATTCTCTCAAGATGGGAATCCTATGGGAATAAGGTCCAAACTTTGGGTTGACTAAGGTTAACTCCCTCACACTTATGCAAATGCAAGCCTAAGGGGTGGAAAGGTACAACCGGCCCGGTGTCCGTGTGGGAATCCACGGCTCACGGGGACTTATGGAGGTCCTTGATGTGCTTTCCTGGTCGGCTCCAAGGAATATGGAGACGAGAGGTCCACGCACCAAGGTAGGAAATGCAACTATGATATGCAACGTATGGCCCTATGTGCACCAGAGTGCATGCAAATTCTAGCTTAAAACTAGAAAATCAAGACTAGATAAAACTATGCAAACATGATCCAACTAAAACAAATAGTATATGGATGGAAAGATAATACAAAGGTCTGCACAACGGCCCCAAGAATAGAGCAATCTGACCCCGGGAGGTCAATCAAATCACTAAGCAAAGATGCCCCCGTGAACCTATGCGCAGACCACATGCAGATTTTATGGACAAAATGCTAAAATGATGACAATTTTTAACTAAGCAAATGAGACCCAAATGATGCAAATAAGCTATGGATGGAAAGACAATACAAAGGACTATCCAATGGATCAAAAATCAGTGTAATCAGACATCGGGAAGGCAGTCAAATCACTCATTAAAGATGTACCTATGAACCTGTCCCTGAGCCTGCCTGCAGAACTTATGCACAAAACTCAAAAAGTTAGACAATATTAGAATATGCAAATGTTAATTAAATGATGCAAATGATATATGGATGGAAAGACAATACAAAGGGCTATCCAACGCAACAAGAATCAGCTCAATCGGACTCCGGGATCAAAAGTTATGCCCCGACGAACACGGCCCTGTGAGCATGCGCACAAGACTGCCAGAAGCTGTGTAACGGTCTACCAAAGGACCATTACATGGATATGACGGTCTACCATAAGACCGTCACACAACCAAAGCCCGTAAAACCCCCCAAACAGTGGAAGAATGGATAAAATATCACCCAAACACGCACATGCACACACCCAAGTCACAAAAGAGCATGAAAACAAACGTGATGGGCATTGGTGTCCCACCGTGATCGCCAAAAAATTATCTGTTGATCGTTTGTTTGCCTATCTTTGATCTTACTTTTGAGGTCTGCTAAGTAATATGGCAAGATGACAAACAAGCAATCAAAGATCTGCTCAAACCTATGAACATGTGAACATGAACCTAGGCAATCATAGCTAGCTCTAGCATGGGCATGCTATCTCAATCAAATTACGCTAAGGAAAAGGAAAAACACACGCCGGGGCGTGGAGCAAGGAGTAAATAAAAACACACCACTAGGGGTGGAACAAGCAAGGAAATAAAGATGTGATGAAGGAAATAGCTATTGCCCAGCACTAAGGAAAGATGTGATCGCCACCAAAGTAAACACAAGTCAAAGACTCGAATATACCTTGGAAATAGGAGGATGAAGCACCCGCCCACGGGAGAGAAAACCAAAGAAAGCCTGCAGATCAGCTTGAAAGTGACGGCCAGAGACCCGTGCGTCTCTTATAAATAACGGTCCCACCCTAGACCGCCAGAATAGAGTGACGCTCCTAAACCAGACCGTCAGACAACCTGCAGTAGTAAAGCTTGAATTCTTTTAACTCCAACTCTTCCAGCCGGCTAGAAGACTTGGGCCTCGTGCTAATGAACCTGTAAACCTGCCAAAGAAATAGAAAGACAAGACAAGACAACCTCAATCAACCCTCTTCACAAGCATAGCATCAATTCTTAAAGAACTTAAGAACATCAAAAGGAGAGGGAATTACCGGGGAGTTTTGGTTTTTTAACCCCTCTGGGCGTTTTCAAAAGTTGGGAGGATGTTTGTATGCTTAAAACAACAGTGAAAAAAACGTGGAGGAGGAGGAGGGACAATGCTCTGTTTAAAAAGACCAAGGAAGAACTCAAGCATGCAAAGATGAACTTGAAAGATCAAAAACAAAAGTACTCCCTTGACTGGAAGATGGATGGACGTGGGAAGCAACTCCTCCTGGATGAAGATGGCTCCTGGGTTCGGCAGCACTTCGTCGTGAATCAAAAATCTCCCCCCTTGATTATGAAATCAAAGGTTCTATTTATAGACCTTCAAAACTCATGGGTCGAGTTGAAGATAAATCAGCCAAGAAAGGAGGATAATCCTTAGCAAATCTTTGAGGATAATATCAACAAGAGTCCAAAGAAACAAACGAGAGGTCCTGAGGATTAGAATTGAAGGAGATAACGCCAATCCAAAACCCTATCTCGTCCACGGAGTAGCAGAGAAAAGGCCTGAACTGTCAGGACTCTCTGAAGGAAGTAACGGTTGCACGATAGACCGCCACTTGGAAGTAACGCATCAAGGAATGACCGTCATTTTCAACCCTATCCAAAGGATAAGATCGACGGGAAGAAGATCTACAATAGGACTCTGCAAGTAAGTAACGGCCAGGGAAAAGGGCGTCATAAGGAAAAAACGGCTAGAGAGTAGACCGTTATTATCAAAGGACAACGAGGCCCTAAGTCTTGGGACTCTTCAAAGAGTAACGGCCTAGGCTTCATGCGTTATTATGAAATGACGCGCCTAGTCAAGACCGTTATTATCATTGATTTTCAAGAAAATAGAATGGAGGGATTGCCAAGCTCTTGAACAAAGTGCCACCAGGAACCAGGTCTAATCCAGGAATTGAGACCCAGAAAACAGGCTTCAACTGATTAAAAGGAATTCAATGAAGAGTGAACAACTCAGAGCATCATATTGAATAAATAAGGAGATGACCCGACTTATTGGGTATAAAACGGGTGTCAACAGTGTGCTGCCCTGGGAATCGTGCTTCTATGTTTTCCGTGCGGCCCGTGTGAGTGGCCTTAGTCTCTTGCATTCCCTTCCCGAGGGAGTGGTCTTGGCAGTTCGTGAGTTATCTCGGTACTCGTGCTACAGTGGTTTTAGACCTAGAGATTGGACTAGATTGACGGCCTTGTGCTGTTGCGCACAACGGTCTTGACCCCAAGTCTTGTGACTCAAGGACCGTTGGGTGTAATGCGTCTAGAGGACTGTCCAGAGTCCAGTGGCTTAGCGCTACTTGAGTTTTCTCGACTCTCGTGCAGGGTGCGTGCGTGGCCGTGGACTGCCAGTCCTGTCTCTTCTCCGACTGTGGTCACCGTGCGACGGGGCCGGTACGTGGGGTGGTCCCCGTACGTCGTCGGATGCGGACGTTGTTTTCCGTTGACTTGAGAGTCTACTCCTTCAGTGACCCTCCACTAGTCGTAGCCTACCAGTACGCGGTACCTGTCGCACCAGGGAGTGGTGTACGGGCTTACCCTTAGAGGCGGTTTGTGGACCGGTTGCCGTCGGGCCCCACGTCTTGCAGCCAGAGTCCGGCTGAAGGGAAAACCGGTCAGAGGGCCAGACCAGGGACGCGCGGTCTGTGTGTGCACACGTGGTTGGGGGCAGTTGGACCCACGTCGACGGGCGTGACCCCAGCTAGTCACTTATTTGTGGTACTTTTACGGTGTTCGTGCCTTTGGTAGGCGCTACCACGTCAGGCAGTTCACCTGCGGTGCGGTGTAAGACGTCAGGGGATGCTACCGGCTGTGCTTCTAGTGGACGGTACTCCTGTCGAGTTGAGAGTGACAGACTGTCAGTTTCCGTGACTTCGACCTTCGGGTTTTCGGTCGTGTCGACCGTTGTGTTTTCGGTTGTTTCGCCGCGGCGCGTGTATTGGTTTTTGCGCCGTGGGGCTAGTGCTAGTGGCTCTACCGAGGTTGCGGCTTGTTGTGCGGTACCCGCGATCGGATGGTCGGGGTTGCACCTTGGACAGCGTGTCCAGGTCGGTTGTGTCCGGGGGACAGGCCTCTACGGCGTGGTTGCCGTGTGTTTTTACTTCGGTAAGCGGTACTAGTGTAGTTCGATACAGTAGCCTCGTCTGCGAGATCGGGGTATGGTTCTGGTACAGTAGGAGTAGTTGTAGTGCCGGGTTTCGACCGGCCACCGGGTTTACTGTTCCTACTGTTGTGGTTGCTCTTGTAGCCTTCCTTTCCGCTACCGCCATTGTTTTCGGTTGGGGTTCCGCGGGATCCCTACTGAGTCTCTATTTTGGAGACTCATCCCCTGCTTTTCAGGTGTGGCGGTTCTTCCTCGAGGTTCGAGGGTGCGGAGCGGAGGTTCTCAGTTGCCAGCTTGCCGGGCCGAGTGTTCACTTGGCATGTGATACGTTTTACTACTTTAGACTGTACTTTCTGTTGGACTGGACTCTGGTGTATCTGTAGTTGTGACGACCCGAGAATCCGATTACCGGGAAGGCCCGATAACCCGAGACTTGCACCGCCGCCCACGAGCCGAGAGGGCTCGGAAGGGCTAAAAGGAGTATGGAGGCACAAAGAAATAGGAAATAAAGCAGGACAACCAACAACAGCAAACTGAAAGAAGGAACAACTACAGCTACAACAGAGTCCAATCCAACAGAAAGTACAGTCTAAAGCAGTAAAATGTACCACATGCCAAGTGAACACTCGGCCCGGCAAGCTGGCAACTGAGAACCTCCGCTCCGCACCCTCGAACCTCGAGGAAGGACCGCCACACCTGAAAAGCAGGGAATATGTCTCCAAAACAGAGACTCAGCAGGGATCCCGCGGAACCCCAACCGGAAACAACGGCGGTAGCGGAAAGGAGAGCTACAACTACAGCAGGAACAGCAAACCGGTGGCCGGTCAAAAACTCGGCACTACAGCTACTCCTACTGCCAGAAGGCACACCTCGATCACGCAGTCGAGGCTACCGAACCACGCTAGTACCACCTACCGAAGTAAGAACACACGGCAACCACGCCGTAGAGGCCTGTCCCCCGGACACAGCCGACCTGGACACGCTGTCCAAGGTGCAACCCCGACCATCCGATCGCGGGTACCGCACAACAAGACGCAACCTCGGTAAAGCCACTAGCACTAGTCTCACGGCGCAAGAACCGACACACGCACCAAGATGGAACAACCGAACTCAACGGTCAACACGACCGAAACCCGAAGGTCAAAGTCACGGAAACTGATAGTCTGTCACTCCGTACTCGACAGGAGTACCACCCACTAGAAGCACAGCCGGTAGCGTCCCCTGACGTCTTACACCGCACCGCAGGTGAACCGCTTGACGTGGTAGGTCCTACCCGAGGCGCGAACACCGTACAAGTAACCACAAACAAGTGACTAGCTGGGGTCACGCCCGTCGACGTGCGTCCACTGTCCCCAACCACGTGTGCACACACAGGCCACGCGTCCTAGGTCTGGCCCTCTGACTGGTTTTCCCCCGCAGCCGGACTCTGGCTACGACGAGGGGCCCGACGAAAACTAGTCTAACCGTCCTCAGGGTAAGCCCGTACACCACTCCCTGGTGCGATCGGTACCGCGTACTGGTAGGCTACGACTAGTGGAGGGTCACTGAAGGAGTAGACTCTCAAGTCAACGGAAAACAACGTCCGAATCCGACGACGTACGGGGACCACCCCACGTACCGGCCCCGTCGTCCGGTGACCACAGTCGGAGAAGAAACGGGACTCACAGTCCACGGCCACGCACGCACCGTGCGCTAGAGTCGAGAAAACTCAAGTGGCGCTAAGCCACTGGACTCTGGATAGCCCTCTAGACGCACGACACCCAATGGTCCTTGAGTCACAAGACTTGGGGTCAAGACCGTTGTACGCAACAGCACAAGGCCGTCAATCTAGTCCAATATCTAGGTCTAAAACCACGGTAGCATGAGTACCGAGACAACTCACGAGTCGCCAAGACTACTCCCTTGGGAAGGGAACGCAAGGGACCAAGGCCACCCACACGGGCCACACGGAAAACACAGAAGCACGATTCCCAAGGCAGCACACAAGCCGCCACGACGATTTCCCATCTTGTAGCAAGCGGGAAACCTCCAGCCCCATGCCGGATAACTGGACTCGCAGTCCAAGGCCAAACACGCGGCCCACACGGGAATCGCCTTCCAAAGAAAACCCACAACATGCGGGGGAGACCCCACCGCACACACACCGATACACGGTGACTCGATCAAGCGTAACACGAGAGCCCGGAACACATGGGGTCACCCGGACCCACCACACCTACGGGCACGCTAATCGAGGCAAACACGGTCCCTCCCGACACCCCAAAAACACAGACACAGAACCCATGGGGTGTCCGGGATACTCACAAGGCCGGAGGTCGACCACTGGGTCACAACCGGGTCGACCGGAGACCAACACAACACAATCGGGACGCTAAAAGGTCACCTGGACCCTTAAGCTCACGACACGCAAAACGAGGTAAGTGGGACCTCTGGACACCCAAAGACACGGTCACAGAACTCCACGGGGTGTCCGAGACACTCACGGGACCTAAAGTCAACCACTGGGTCACAACCGGGTCGACCGGGGGTCAAAACAACGCAAACAGGAACCAGAACATGGTAGTGGTCACCTGGTGACCGCGACCAGATGGTAGCGGTCGACCGGCGACCGCGACCATGCTGTCACGGTCATCTCGCGACCGCGACCAGCCACGCGCAAGCCTGATGGTAGCGGTCGCCCAAGGACCGCGACCAAACAGTAGCGGTCATCCCCTGATCGCGACTAGGCCAAAGCGGTCTATCGCACGACCGCGACGCTCGAAGGCCTCCTCGACCAAAACACAAGGATGAACGCGGTTCTCCCAAGACCGCGACCAGATGGTAGCGGTTTCTGGTGGACCGCGACCATTTCGGAAAATCGGGAACGGCGGGAAAACTCCAAAAATCCACGCCACGCCCCCAAACATCCACGGATGAGGGGGAAAACATAGGGGAAGCTCCCCAACAACCCCTAGCATGCATCTACGGCCTCGGATCGGCCTAAAATGCAACGAATCGCTTGATCGGGCGATCACTCCCCAAAATATGATTTTCCCCAAAACACCCAAACGACCCACTCGGCTCACCACGACCTACCAAACTCGCGGGAAAGGAAGTGCACGAGCTGGGGGTCCATCATCCTACCTCCACCGAAGATTTCGTGCACCGTGGACGCCGATCCACGAAGAAAACGCCGTTGAAGCCTCGCCGCTCCACGAACTCACGGCCGAGCTTCACCGCGCCCTCGAGCCTCGATCCTCGACCCATCCTCACCGTCCTCCTCGCCCGCATCCCCCCGCCTCGCCCCTGCCTCGGTCCGTCGGCCGCCGGAGAGGAGAGAGTGAGAGGAGAGAGTGGGAGAAGAGAGAGAGGGTGAGAGTGAGAAATGAGAGGAAGAGAGAGGGTGGGGGGTTTATATAGGAAAATTCAGAAAATCAGAAAAATCCCAAAAAATAGAAAATCACACCCTCGCGATCCTCGGAACGCACCGATCGCAACGGTACCACACTCGCCTAGGTGAACGGCCCGGTTCACCCGCAACGAGGTTCCGAAGGGAAAGCCGAAACCCACGCCGGGAATCGGAAAACACACGCGGAAAAAGCCGCGGAACGCCTCCGGGCCTCCGAAACGACTCCGGATCGCACCGATCCGAACACGAAAGATGTCCGAAACAAAATTTTGGACACAACGGAGTCGGACGCTCCGAGAAACCAGATCCGGGACCTACGAACGAGGATCCGAAAAACCCGGGGCATTACAGTAGTTGTTCTTTCTTATAGCTTGTTGTTGTTTGTTGTCCTGCTTTATTTCCTATTTCTTTGTGCCTCCACACTCCTTTTAGCCCTTCCGAGTCCTCCCGGCTCGTGTGCGGCGGTGCGAGTCTCGGGTTATCGGGCCTTCCCGGTAATCGGATTCTCGGGTCGTTACAGCTGGTATCAGAGCGAGGTTGTGGGCATACATAGGAATTCGAGATATTACAATGATCAGAGTCCATAAGGTCCAGTACAGTCGGCAGCTGGCTTAGGGTTTTGTGTTCACTTTCCGCCTAGTTTCTTGCTTAAGAGCTTGAGTGCGCTGTGCGGCGCTGTGAAGGTGGTTGCTGTCCGCGGCTTTCGTGCCAGCATGGGGTCTAAGGATTGAGGTTGAGAACTTTCTCCCTCATCGGTGGTGACCCCAGTTGTGCTGCGTTGGGCAGAGGTTGCTGGCAGGCGTGAGCTCGCGGTGCTGCGTTCGAGGAACCTGCAGCGTGGTCAGGTGGCTTGAGAGGATTGTTCGTGGTTAAGTGGCCGTGAGCGTGCTTCGAGGGAGCTGCTGTCGATTTTGGCCACTCCAGCTTGAGGTTTTTCCAGCTCCTGAGGTGTTCTGATCGAGAAGTGTGCTCGGGTGAGCGGAATATCTTCTCGGTGAGCTGCGGTTTTCGTCGAGCCTGGTGTTCTTGTCGTGCTCTGTTGAGTCAAAAATGGCGTGTCGGTCCCGATTGTTCTGCGGATTTCGAGACAGGATTTGGCAGAGATGTCCCGATAAGTCTTTGCTCCTGCGTTTCTGTCAGTGGATGGGTTGTGTTCGCCCTGGAGTTGGCCTGAGATGCGAAGGCTCCGCGGTGAGTTTCGGGACTCGAGGGTGAGGATCGGCGGTTGTCGGTTATGACTCGTGTTGCGGCTCTTGGCGTGGTGTGTTACAGTTCGAGAAATTGCAGTAGTGGTGCATCGAGAGATGCTATGATTATGGTCCGATGTGACACTCGCCGAGTGTGTCGGAGGCGCTGACCTGATGGAAGCGATGGCTTTCCTTGGTGCTGGATGGTGCTGTTTCCAGCATGCGCGAGGTTCGAGGTCAGGTTGAGCGTGGAGTTCTTCCGTTGGTCGGAAGTGCGTTTGGGTTCTCCTTTGGTTGGAGAGATTGTATTTGGCTAGGATTGCCGTCTTGCATTGTGTGCCCGGATTGGTTGGCCTTGTGTGCCATGAAGTCCGTGCGAGACGTGCTCCTTGTCTTGGCAAGGTGGTCGCCTGTGAGAAGTCGTGCCCATTCCCTTGTCGTGTGAGGGTACTGGCGCTGTTCTGGAAGGATGAGTGCTGGTTGGGCGGTGTTCGCTTTCTCGGCTGTGCGAGCGGATCAGAGTGCGCAGTGAAAGCGTGGTGGACTTGTGACCCATTGGTTCAGGATCGTAGCGTTGGTTGCTACGGGCGGATTCCTGAGTTTGCGTTGAACATTGGAGGATTGGTTCCTCAGTGTGAAACGTGTTGTTGCCGTGCCGTTGCTCGAGGTATTATGGTTGTTGGCACTGGCTGGATGGAGTGTTAGGGGATGTGCTGGCTAGTGTGCCGCATGAGTACCCTGTTCCTGTGTTGGAAGCCGTGTCAGGCGTCGGTATTAGACCCGGATGGAGTTGTTGAGGATGTCGCCTGACGGAGGTCGAAGGATTTGATGAGACCAGACGTAAGAGTGACGCCTGTGGGCGGAGGCCTTTTTAGCGAGATTGGCGTCGGAGGGTGGTCCTTGACGGGACGTTGGTGTCGCAATGGTTATCCCTGGTTTGGTGACCAGCATGGGATGGTTCCCCTGTAAGTCTGAGTCCAGTGAGGTGATGACTGAAGACACTAGGATCTTGTCATTTGGTTTCGTCGTGCTCCCCGAGAGGGTCGAGTTGGCGCGATGATCGAGCTCGGATGCGGAGTCCGAGAGGAGTGTAGCTCAAGATGTGGCATTGGTCTGTGTGTGAGTCAGCGGATGGCCTGCTGTGAGTTGGATCGTGCCTGTTGGGCCGGTGAAGGTTTCCCGTTGACGTGTATCTGGCGACCAGTGGATGGTCTTTTCACAGATAGAAGATGCTGGTTGTCGGGGCTCAAGGTGGTCGTTTCCGTGATGTGCCTTCCCGGACGGGATCTGGACTTTGTCGAAGTTTATCTTCTGACAAGAGTTGGCACAGTGTTATGTCCGGCTTTCGGCTTGCCATGCGTGGAGTGTTTCTTGGTGCTGAGCCGATGCTCTGGTTACGGTCTGCTGAGATGACTGCTTGAGCCGATGGAGGCCCTGTTTTGGTTGCTCCCTTGAGGAGGGTGTGCGACTTGTCAGCTGGTTGTGAAGCTGATGTGTGTTTTGTCTGCCGACCATGTGATGGATCGATAGCTGTTTCTCGTGTTGTGGGTGTGTTTCCTCGGTGGGTGAGATGGTGGCAGCGGTGCCTTGATTGGTTTCCATGGTGTCTGAGGTGATGCCGGACTGTGTCCTCTTGTTTATGTCTGCTCTGTTGGCCAGTGTGCTCGGCGCGAGGAGCGAGGTGTTATTTGTGATTGTAAGTCTGGCTGTGTCTCTCAGATCGGTGTTTTCATGAGAATCGAGGTTTTTTGTGCTGGGGCTCTGACAGCGTTGTCAGTTGGTTCAGTGTTCTTCCCCTGTGACTTCGTGCTAGGTCCTGAATTTCGAGGACGAAATTCCTTTAAGGGGGGAGGGCTGTAATGCCCCGGGTTTTTCGGATCCTTCTTTTCAGGTCCCGGATCTAGTTTCTTGGAGTATTCGACTTCGTTGTGTCCAAAATTTCGTTTCGAACATTTTTCGTGTTCAGATCGGTGCGATCCGGAGTCGTTTCGATGGCCGGAAGAGTTCCGCGACTTTTCCGCATGTGTTTTGCGATTCCCGGTGTGTGTTTCGAAAATTCCTTCGGAACCTCGTTGCGAGTGAACCGGGCCGTTCACCTGGGCGCGAGTGGTACCGTTGTGATCAGCGCGTTGCGAGGTTCGAGGAGGTGTATTTTTCTATTTTTTGGAATTTTCTCAATTTTTTAGATTTTCCTATATAAACCCCCCACCCTCTCTCTTCCTCTCATTTCTCACTCTCACCCTCTCTCTCTTCCCCCACTCTCTCCTCTCACTCTCTCCTCTCCGGCGGCCGACGGACCGAGGCGGGGGCGAGGCGGGGTGATACGGGCGAGGAGGACGGCGAGGATGGGTCGAGGATGGAGGCTCGAGGGCGCGGTGAAGCCGGTTCGCGGGCGTGGAGGCACCGGCGGGGTTTCGGAGGCATTTCTTCGTGGATCGGCATCCTCGGTGCGCGAAATCTTCGGTGGAGGTAGGGAGATGGACCCCCAGCTCCTGCACTTCCTTTCCCGCGAGTTTCGTAGGCCGTGGTGAGCCGAGCGGGTGGAATCAGAGTTTTTTTGGGCAAAACCCATGTTTTAGGGCTTGTGGGCCGATCTCTCGTTTTACGGCGTTTTTGGTCGATCCAGGGGTTTAGATGCATGCCTAGGGGCTTGGGGATGGATTCCCCTTTGTTTCCCCATCACCCGGGGGTGATCGGGGCGTGGATCGGTGTTTTGGATGGTTTCTCACCGTAACGTTCTCGGGAGGGTGTGACGGTCACTCCAGTGACCGTTACATGCGTGTAACGCGCCTGGGCAGGGGCGTTACATTCCCTTGGCTTTTGGCTTTGGCGTTCGTGGGTGTGGCGGTCCCACGATAGACCGCCACAGTCGTGTGACGCGCCTGGGTGGGTGCGTCACATCCCCTGTTACCCAGTTGAGGGCTGGGGGGTGTAACGGCCCCCGACGGACCGTTACATGCGCGTGACGCGCCTGGGGTGGGCCGTCAGGGGCGTTTCAGCCGTTGTCTTCCTGACCATTGGGGGTCAGCGCGTGTAACGCGCCAGGGCGGGCGCGTTACATCCGTGTGACGCACCAGGGCAGGCGCGTTACATTTGTGTAATGCGCTGGGTCAGGCGCGTTACATCCTGCGTTCCTATGGGCCGTGTAACGGCCTGCGTTAGGCCGCCAGGTGGATGTGACGGTCCCGCCTAGACCGTTACAGCCCTGTGATGGTCTAGGGCTAGATCGTCAGGCGTTGTGTTGCACCAAGGCGAGTTTTTGTGTTCTCCGCCTTGTTCCGTGATGTGTGGGTCCCCGGTCGACCCGGTTGGGACCCAGTGGTCGACTTGCGGTCTCGAGAGTGCCAGACACCCATGGGATTCTGTGTCCGTGTTTTGAGGGAGTCTGGAGGACCGTGTTATCTCATTTAGCGTGCCCGTGGGGTTGAGAGTCCGAGTGACTTCTCACGTGTTGGGCTTTCGTGTCACGCTTGATCGAGTCACCGTGCATCGGTGTGTGTGCGGTGGGGTCTCCCCCGCATGTCGTGAGTTTCTTTGGAAGGCGATTCCCATGTGGGCCACGTGTTTGGCCTTGGACTGCGAGTCCAGTTATCCGGCCTGGGGCTGGAGGTTTCCCGCTTGCCCTGAGATAGGAAATCGACAAGGTGGCTTGTGTGCTACCCTGGGAATCGTGCTTCTATGTTTTCCGTGCGGCCCGTGTGGGTGGCCTTAGTCCCTTGCATTCCCTTCCCGAGGGAGTGGTCTTGGCAGTTCGTGAGTTATCTCGGTACTCGTGCTACCGTGGTTTTAGACCTAGAGATTGGACTAGATTGACGGCCTTGTACTGTTGCGCACAACGGTCTTGACCCCGAGTCTTGTGACTCAAGGACCGTTGGGTGTAATGCGTCTAGAGGACTGTCCAGAGTCCATTGGTTTAGCGCCACTTGAGTTTTCTCGACTCTCGCGCAGGGTGCGTGCGTGGCCGTGGACTGCGAGTCCTGTCTCTTCTCCGACTGTGGTCACCGTGCGACGGGGCCGGTACGTGGGGTGGTCCCCGTACGTCGTCGGATGCGGACGTTGTTTTCCGTTGACTTGAGAGTCTACTCCTTCAGTGACCCTCCACTAGTCATAGCCTACCAGTACGCGGTACCGATCGCCCCAGGGAGTGGTGTACGGGCTTACCCTTAGAGGCGGTTTGTGGACCGGTTGCCGTCGGGCCCCACGTCTTACAGCCAGAGTCCGGCTGAGGGGAAAACCGGTCAGAGGGCCAGACCAGGGACGCGCGGTCTGTGTGTGCACACGTGGTTGGGGGCTGTTGGACCCACGTCGACGGGCGTGACCCCAGCTAGTCACTTGTTTGTGGTACTTTTACGGTGTTCGTGCCTTTGGTAGGCGCAACCACGTCAGGCAGTTCATCTGCGGCGCGGTGTAAGACGTCAGGGGACGCTACCGGCTGTGCTTCTAGTGGGCGGTACTCCTGTCGAGTTGAAAGTGACAGACTGTCAGTTTCTGTGACTTCGACCTTTGGGTTTTCGGTCGTGTCGACCGTTGTGTTTTCAGTTGTTTCGCCGCGGCGCGTGTGTTGGTTTTCGCGCCGTGGGGCTAGTGCTAGTGGCTCTACCAAGGTTGCAGCTTGTTGTGCGGTACCCGCGATCGGATGGTCGGGGTTGCACCTTGGACAGCGTGTCCAGGTCGGCTGTGTCTGGGGGACAGGCCTCTACGGCGTGGTTGCCGTGTGTTTTTACTTCGGTAAGCAGTACTATTGTAGTTCGATACAGTCGCCTCGTCTGTGAGATCGGGGTGTGGTTCTGGTACAGTAGGAGTAGTTGTAGTGCCGGGTTTCGACCGGCCACCGGGTTTACTGTTCCTACTGTTGCGGTTGCTCTTGTAGCCTTCCTTTCCGCTACCGCCGTTGTTTCCGGTTGGGGTTCCGCGGGATCCCTACTGAGTCTCTATTTTGGAGACTCATCCCATGCTTTTCAGGTGTGGCGGTTCTTCCTCGAGGTTCGAGGGTGCGGAGCGGAGGTTCTCAGTTGCCAGCTTGCCGGGCAGAGTGTTCACTTGGCATGTGGTACGTTTTACTGCTTTAAACTGTACTTTCTGTTGGACTGGACTCCGGTGTAGCTGTAGTTGTTCTTTCTTTCAGCTTGTTGTTGTTTGTTGTCCTGCTTTATTTCCTATTTCTTTGTGCCTCCACACTCCTTTTAGCCCTTCCGAGCCCTCCCGGCTCGTGGGCGGCGGTGCGAGTCTCGGGTTATCGGGCCTTCCCGGTAATCGGATTCTCGGGTCGTTACAGGGTGGCTCTACACCGGATCTCCCCTCCAAAACACCTAGTCCAGGTAGCCCTTTCCACTGGTAGTCATCTCCTTTGCACATTCGAGTAGGAGTTCTAAGGAAGACACATGGCTCGACTGGGCGATAAGGTTTAGTTTTAGGTTAAATCGTGACATGTAGTGGACCTTCTGTCTGGATCGTCTTACGCTTATGCAATGCAATGTTTATTATCCTTACAAACGACCTTACCTATAAACTGGTATGTGATGTAACATACTTTTTTACTTATCTCCATACTTATATGAAACTCATCTTGAGCCTTATTAACTTATCTTTGTTGTGTATCTTTATTCATAGAAAGCATCGTAATCACTTAGAGAAAACTTAAAGACACCAGGTTACAATTCACAACTTGATCTGAACACATATTATGTAGTTCATACTTTTTGAGAGAAACATTTGTATCATAGATCAAAGAAACTAGACGTAAGGTTCGCGTCTGATTCATACTTAGAAATCCTTTCTCAAAGGAAGCCTGAAACTTTGAGTCTTCTGCCTTTCCCTCCAAACAGTTCATCTTACTCTCTCTCTAATTCGCCCTAAGAGTAAGAGGTTGGAGGAACATAGAACCAAGTCTCAGAAAAGAAGAAGAAGTTAATAGTGATCTGAGAAGCTCGCAAGAGGCTTGTCACTGTGAGATAACAATGTTCTCCCAAGAACGTTTCGGGAAGTGCAGGAATCCAAGAAAATAAGAACATGGATAAGAGAAGGGGAAAATAGTGAAATCTATATAACTCTCTCTCTCTACTCTGGGTTTGGGTCTGTCTCTCCACGGCGCCCTTACATGTAAATTCAGAGTGTCAGATCACTCCTATACCTGTAGATCTGCTCCATGCTATGAGACTCTCTTATATTTGTTTGGTCATTTCACCCAAGTCTTGTAGAAAATTCGGCTAGTTCAGATGCTTACAGTATTAGAATCCTAAGAAAATCTGGTATTGTTAGGTCTCAACATTATTTAAATCCAAGGGAAATTTGACATGGTCAACACTCCAATATTTATGTCGTCCATTGGACATCGTCTACTCTCGTCGCTTAGTTTATCCTCTGGTCGCACCATCTAAATCTTATCATACTTTCCATTTTTGATGATCCCATCGTTCAACCTCATTCTCGCAATTAACTACCATCAATCTTTTATCCGTTGTCATTTCTATTATCTTTGTTTATTCAATTTATCATCGATCTCTTCAACATATCAAATAATCATTTGATATATCATCTATCTAATTAATATATCACATAATCTTTTAATATGTCATCTATTTATTCAATATATCGCCTAATCTTTTAATATATCGTCTATCTAGAAGACGACAAAAATAATTCATCTAATAAATCGCTTCGTCTAATACTTCCTACCTAGACGATACTTCTTTTGCTTTTACATCGCCCAATTCTTCAGTCTAGTCATCGTCTAACTAATTTCGACTTAGACGATACTTCGTCTATTTTTACATTGTCTAATTCTCTAGTTTAAATCATCGTCTCTCTCTCCTCGTCTAAGTTTATCCCTTTCCATCTACTTTTTACTTTGTTTAATTATCGTCTTTGGAGAATAAATAAATAAATAAATAAATCACAGTCTTTTTTATTATAAATATTTAACAAAATTTGACCTAAAAATATTAATTTTTTTCGAGATGTTACACAGGCGCAACGCAAGCAACCGTGACCCTCCCAGAACCCCAACACGAAGCCGTCGCCCGCCGGCGGCCATGATGATTTGCAACCTGAGCTCAAGCTTGTGACTTTCTCCTCCATGGGAGACCTAACCAGGTCTGGTTCATGGCCTCTGCTCCTGTCAAGCAGCGAGGGTGACCGCCTAACCCTAAGGTTGAGGCTTGCCATGAACCAGAGGCCGAGGCCGAGTACCCTAAGCTGAACGCGATGACCCGCTTTTGCAAAGAGGAGACCGAGTCTATGCTCCGAGGCCATAGATTGAGCTTAATTGTCAGAACTGTTCTTTTATGGTTAGTACGAGCTTGAAAATAGTCACAGCAACTTCTTGGCTTCTTTACTTACTAATACCTCCAAGATGAAGAAATTATGCATATCTAAAGACAGTAAGTGATCCAAGTTATTTGTCAGCCGAGTTCCCTTAATTTTTCTTGTTTTCAAAATTTCAAGTTTCTTAATTGGATGACTGTATAAAAACTCTTGATGGTGTCTTCTAGGTTTCTTTCGATGAAGAACCTCTTCAGACCATATGTATGGGCTAATTCTGTCTTCATGATACTTGCTTCCCCTGAAAGCTCTTCAAACCTTGAGTATATAACCCTGTACATGAAATTCCAATGTTAAATGGAGCTTCAGCCAAGAATGTCTAATTCAGAGATTAGCCCCAGGTTTTGCTTTCTTATTTTTCCTTAAATTGCTTCGATTATGTTCATGTATATTTGCTATGAGTGTTTGTTTTTTGTTTGATGTTCTAGGTCAGCATACTGAGCTACATTTTGATGTAAATTCTGAGCTATCTGATGCCGCCACACTTGAGCAATGCAGGGCATATAAAATAAAACTATAGGTAAAAGAGTTATATATTGTTTTTTGAAGTATTGTTTTACTGCTTGGAACATAAAATGTTTGATGCAGAAAGATATCTCATTGTTCAAAAAGAAACCCTCCAAGTACATTGAATTTCTTACAAACTCAAAGAAAATAGGAGCTTCTCCAGGTTCAGCATCCTGTCACTGATACTACTGCAATAAAGTGTATCTTTTTTTTTCAGATCAAAGTACATGCTTATTTTTTATTGTCTTTCTTAATACTCACTGATTAAAAGTTTTAGAAGCTTCTTTACTTTTCTTTGTTGTTTATTGCCAGATTAATTAACTAAGGAGGATGCGCAGGTGAGGTTATTCACGTTGATGGTTGGTCTGCAGTTTTGGCATGATTTAATTTTTTACTTTTGAAGAATTATATGTTTCTCCATAGGCATTGTGCGCGCAAGGTGGTTGCTAAATCTGCTGCAGATGTTAAGCAGAGTATTGAAAGGGCCCGCGAAAAGGTATTAGTCAAAATTGTTTATATCCTTTCCTCAAGATTTTTTTTCTATCAAATAATGCACGGATAGCGACGTCAAAAATATCCGTAAACTCGATTACTTACATCGCCCGACCCGTGATGGATCGGGTAATATCCGAATAAACGGATATAAATTTGGATTCAGATATGTTTAAAATATATGTTTCATATTCGAATATGGTACGGATTTAGTACATTCGAACCCATATCCGATCCGAGCTCGATCTTATTAACTCATTGTGCATGTTAGGTCTATAATTTTGACATAAACTCAACCCACTGCCCGTCTTGCTGGGTTTGTGAGTTTGACATTCTTACTAAAATTATAAAAGTGTTTTTATAAAACATAAAAATTACTTTGGAAAGAAAAAGAATTGATCGGACTTCTACTTTTTCACTTCTTATAAATCTTACATTTTTTTAGACGTGAACGTGGACTCATATTTTATAGATGGATACAATGTTATCATAACCGAACCGGTATCTGAACTGGCCAATGCATTGGTTCGGTTCGAACCGGTTGGACCGTAAATCAAACCGGTTTGAACCATTACATCATCATAATATAATTATGATGTCATAAAATTTTAATAATTTTAAATATATCTAAATATATCTAAATTCTAAACATTAATCTATGCATATAACCAAAAGATATATCAACTCAATAGTCAAAGAAGTAACATCATCTGTCTTTAAAGTTTACAAACATAAATCAATCACTTCATTAAAAGTCTAAACTCAAAAGAGTCAAAACTGCATATATGATCATAAAAAGATCTCATGGAATCTTTAAAGAATCAACGTTGAATTCCAACATGAGTTTCATCTTCTTCTCCAACAGCCAAAGTCCCTAGAAATACATATAAACAATTGAATATTAACAAATCATAACTTACTAAAATAGTGATAAAGTTTAATTTTGATAAAACCAAAATATAATACCCAAGTCCTCGTCATCTCTTGTAAACTGCGAACTATTTGGTTGATCCATTTGAAGCCAATTATCAACATCTTCATTAGTAAATAGAGGAGACTCCTCTTCCATCACTCACTCTTCCATAAGATCAATATCTTCTAAAGATATAGCATCAAAATATTACTTCTTCTTTTTCTTCTTACAAAAACATATAGTAGAAACTATTAAACTTGGAATGTAATGAAATCAATAGATTATAATACACACATATTTTCTTACTTATCCAACAATCGTACATTGTAATGAACGTATACAAGGTCACATAATCTTTGATGCTCTAAGCGATTCCTCTTCTTAGTGTGTATACGTTCAAAAACACTCCAATTACGTTCACATCCAGAAGAGCTGCATGTTTGACTTAGAATTTTTACCGCCAAATTCTGTAAATTTAGAGCACAAGCTCCATAAATTTGCCACCAAATAGCTGAAAATAAAATAGATATACTGGGTTAGCCATCTTACCCAAATTTATAATCAAATTATCAAAAATAATAATCTAAATAAAATAACAATACCTGGAGTCAAGGTATAACGAGAAGCTATTGCGGCTGGCCTTCCAAAATCTTCATATGCATATCTAAATTTATATAGCTCTGGATTAATTTTCACCAGCATATTAACATTGCCTTGACATACCCGATGAAGAGATTCATTAACCCCTTGCATTGTCAACACTCTTGTTTCATTATCCATGTCATATTGAAATTGTGGATTGAGCCAATAGCCTGCTAAATGAAGATGTCGACTAAGTTGATGATCCCATCGAGAATCCACAATTGAGATGAATGGTTCAATGTTCATCTTAAATTTCAAGAGTGTTTTCTTTATAGCATTCTTAGCCCTCCGCATACTTTCAAATATGTATCACATAGATGGCATTTCATCACTATCTATCATTCTTAATACACGAACAAGTGGCTTAAAGGCTTGCACAACTATCAAACATTTATCCCAGAATGAAGTAGACAGAATCAAATCAGATACAACAATGTCTTTTTGAATTTTGACCCATTTACTGTCAACCCATTCTTTACTAGTCATCATAGCTCGCAATTGATTTTTACAACTCAACAAACTTTGAAGTGCAAGAAAGTGAGTTGCAAATCGAGTAATAGCTGGTCGAATAATTTCTTTCCCACATGTAAATTTTCTCATCAAATTCAAAACAAAGCTATGATTATAAATGAAAGTGCTAATACTCCGAGCTTGATTGATTAATTCTTTAACATCATCCATCTTAACTATATCTTCCAACATCAAATCTAGACAGTGTGCTGCACATGGTGTCCATACAATATATCGATATTGCTGATTCAATAAAAAACCTGCAAGCTTGTAATTGGCTGCATTATTAGTTACAACTTGGACAACATTTTCAGCACCAACTTCTTCCACAACGCCAATAAGTAGCTGAGCAAGCATTTCACCAGTTTTTGCATGTTTAGAGGCATCAACTGACTTTAAAAATATAGTTCCATTAGCACAATAAACCAAAAAATTTATCAAAATCATTCCTTTCTTATATGTCCATCCATTAGCCATAATTGTACAACCAAACTCTTTCCACATTTTTTTGAATGAATCAATAGATTCTTACAACTCTTCAACACTTTTCTTGAGTAAGAAACCACGCAAATCATGAAAAGTAGGTGCTTTTTATCCATAACCAATTGTTAATGCAGAATCAAACATAACTTGAAAACGTGGAGAATTTACAGCATTAAATGGGATACATGACTCATAAAACTATTTTGCAGCTTCTATGTGTACTCTTTCAATTGCATCTTTGCCCGTCATAGCACTTTTAATTGATGGTTGCTTACCTCCTGCTAATCCCTTCATTTTTTTTGAATCAACTTCTGCATTTCTTTTTAAACTGGGACCCTCAACATCATCATCAACATCTTCATTAATAGTTACAAATGATAAAAATGGACCATGTTTCGGAGTATATGATTTTTTGGTATTTATTGAAACATTACTTTCAAGATCTCTCTTTATCTCTAACAACACTTGTGGAGGAACTTTCTTACAAGAAGCGACATCACCTTTAATATTAGCTAGGTGTTTTTTCATCCTGTGAATCCCTCCACCACTGAAATATCTTTCCACAATACAGACATTTCATTTTATTTTTATCTAACTCCAAAACATGATTCCATGTAATATCAGTCCTTCCCCTTGTTGAACGGGATTCTGATTCTGTAGTACTAGTAGCAGAAGTAACCGGAGGTGTTGCATTTGAATCCGACGGGGTAGAGTGATTTTCAAATGAGTTAGACATATTTTAAAAATCTACAAGTAGAATTCACATAATTATTCAAAGATTCTAATTCAAACATAAATAAGAAACATAGACTAAAATGCTAATTATTCAAAGATTTTGGTACTTCAAAATATAAATTTAAATTCTGCCCTAAAATTAAAATTTTAGTACTTCAACATGATCACACATGCATATGGAAATGGAAGCTCTACATAAGGCTCGCATGAATCAACCATGTAGTTATCTTCACAATGCTACTCATTTCTTATTCTTCGGTGTGAGGGGGCATGATTAAGCAAAATTTGAAGACATTGTTGATGAGGCCTCGAGGGGCAATAAGGAAGAGAGGCGAACCGCACTGACGTGTGGGACACGGGGGAGCCGGTCGGCCGCGCCGGAGAGGAGGTCGGACGTTCGCGGTGCGGACACGGGGGAGCCGGAGAGGAGGCTGGAGGCCGTTCGCGCCGGAGACGGAGAGGAGGCCGGAGGCCGTTCGCGCTAGAGACGGAGGCCGGAGGATGTTCGCGGTGCTGACCGCGCTGGAGACGGAGGCTGGAGGCTGTTCGCGGTGCTGACCGCGCCGGAGACGGAGAGGAGGCCGGAGGCTGTTTGCGGTGCTGACACGGGGGAGCCGGAGAGGAGGCTGGAGGCCGTTCGCGCCGGAGATGGAGAAGAGGCCGGAGGCCGGAGGCCGTTCGCGCTGAAGATGAGGCTCGAGGCCGTTCGCGACGGAGACGGAGAGGAGGCCGGAGGACGGGGGAGCCGGTCGGCCGTTCGCTGTGTGGACGGGAGATGGGAGACGGAGGCCACTGTCCGCACTCCGCAGCAGAGGAGATGGCGGACGGGAGATGGCGAACGGGGGGAGGCTTGGGAGAGGGCGACTGCGGCGATGCTTGGGGCACGGAGGGGGGAAT
Source organism: Amorphophallus konjac (assembly GCA_022559845.1). Lineage (NCBI taxonomy): Eukaryota > Viridiplantae > Streptophyta > Magnoliopsida > Alismatales > Araceae > Amorphophallus > Amorphophallus konjac. The sequence goes on from CM040122.1 coordinate 470,671,893, forward strand.
CACGGGATTAGGGCACGGGCGACTAGGAGAGTGTTTTACTATTTTTTTAATTTTATTGTTTTCATTTTTATTTCATTTTTAAATATTTAACCGGGCGAATCGGGTCGAACCGGGTCACCGGTTCGACCGCGGTTTACCCGGTTCGAGCGGTTTTTTTAGCTTCGACCGAACCGGTCTTTATTGAACCGGTCTTCGAACCGGTCGGCGGTCGAACCGGTCGAACCGGCCGGTTCGGTCCAGTTTTAATAACATTGGATGGATATGGATATTCGTGGATATATCCATATCCGTGACAGATATACCCATATCAAAGATATAATATTAATCTATTTGAATCAAATACGATCTATTTACATCCTTATCCATGGATGACGGGACACCTTCCATCATGATTTCTAGATACGTCTACCCTGGATATAGTCTAATTCCATTGAAACGTATACATGGGCCCTTATGACGTCATTTTGTGAGTTGTGTATTTTAAATGCTATGAGACGTCTGTATTTTGGATTAAAGTGGTCACTCTTTGTTCTTTTTTCGCAGTATTTTGGACAAAAATGGTCATCCTCGACAAGTTTCGTGCTGGAATTAAAGTCACCCCCACCGACCTGAGGAAACTCACTTTGTCCATGAAGGCAACTGTAGCTGCATTTGTTGGGTAACACACGGTGAGAAAGGGGTGATCATAATACTTGGAAGAGCTTCCCTTGTCATCTTCATCTTGTCATTTATAATTTTTGTTACTGCAGTCTATGCTTCACATAAATTTATAGGTTTTCTTTTTGTATTCCCTTCAACTAATTGTATGTCAAATGTTTACATATTCTTTAATAAAATTCTGATAGTGTTTTTACTTAATAAAATGTTAGTTGACCTTGCTCTCTATCTCCCCTTTTCCTTGAGAAATTCCATTCATTTTTGTCAAATTTTTTATAGTGGTTCAAGAATCAATATCGGAGTATATTAATGTAGGTTCTTGATGGATAAATATGTGAGTATACGAATATATGTTTTGGATGGATGAACACGTGCGAGTATATGAATGTTTTGTATGGTTGAACGTAGATATGGATGGGACAATCAATGAATGTGAACACGACTGGATATATTGTTATAGGTGATGAGAGTGCACAGGATGTTAAAAAAAAGCAACTTATTCCTACGATTTTTATTAACAGACTCTAATTCATTTTCTTATTGTTTCTCTCGTACGTGATTAAAGACAATACTTATGATTTTTCTAATGCATGGCTAAAGATAACACCTATGTTCCTGAACCGTAGATAAATCCTCGCATATTCGTATTCATAGGTGATTTTTACCGATGGTTCTTGTGGATCATACATACGCTTTAAAACCGTAGGTATAGGTTGTCTTACATTTGTATTTAAAAAAAATATAAATTTAAGTTATAATCGTGTAAACTATCTAGACGTTTTTCAACCGTCGGAAACGTCAGTTAAATTTTTATCGAAGGTTTTGAGATTTATACCTACGTTTTCCAAACGTAAGTATAGGTTTAGTTTGTTGTAGCGCATGGTGGGACGACGAAAGAATAGATTGATGGATCAGATGCTACTATTGCCTCTGCAGGTGAGCAACACGTTTCGACTCAGAGCACCGATGTTAGGAGGGCAATATAATATAGTCGGTGTTTGTTGAGGGCCAGCGGCAACTTCACGTTGCTCACCATGGATATTCATGTTGGCGGGGGAGAGGGGGTTCGAGAGGGATTTGCGAGTAAGGTGGGGGGAGAGGGAGAAAGGGGTCGGGAGAGATAGGGAGGGAGAGTTTGCAAGTAAGGAGAGGGGGTGATTTGTTAGATGGGGAGAGGGGGAGGAGGATTTGTTAGAGGGGGAGAGGGGGTTTGTCAAAGGGAAAGAGAGGAGTCGGGAGGGATTTGCGAGTAAGACGAGGGAGGGGGGTTTTTCAGAGGGAGAGAAGGGGGTTGCTCATCGAAGAGGGCGAGAGAGAAAGAGTTACTCGTTAGAGGTGGAGAGGGAGGGGTTAAGCTCTCTCTCTCTCTCTCTCTCTCTCTCTCTCTCTTAAGTCGAGATATTTTAGATATTTAAGATACTATAATTTTTCCATGACATATTTCTAGGGAAGCAGTGACGAGTATGTGAGATATTTGAAAGATATTTTTGATAATATATTAAAAAATTATTTAATAAAAATAATATATATATATTAAAAAAAGAGAAAAAAATACAAAGATTCTCCGATGGGCAATTAGTATGCCACCTCTTTTGACGACGACGACGGCCGGGGCACTGACCTTCTACCGGTGACACAAATGGCACAGGGAAGGGCCTTGAATATGATGAAGGTTCTCTGTATCAAGGGGTTCTCCATCGCGGGGAGGGATCCGTGTAAACCATCCCAAAACCCTTGGATGCCCTCCCTTTGAGACACTCGAAGGTAATGATGGAATGAATCATGATCCTAGCAGCCTATGCTTCAGTGTCAACAGAACTTTTCCCTCTTATAGAAGCCTATACATGTCACTTTATAGGTGTACAGAGTACTAATCATTCCACGGTGACTCAGGTAGTTAAAGAGGTTTTTACATAACAGTTGTTATTACAGATATACATTTTAAAATATTAATAGATACACAACTTAATTAATTTAAATAATATATAAATATATTTTAAATAAAAATGATGTTTTTATAAATAAATATAATATTTTTACCTAATTCAAATTTACACATTAATATTAGGGATGTCAATAGGCCGAGCCGAGCCGACCCTATAGGCTCGCGGGCCTGACCAGATTTCGAGTCTGGCTGTAAGGCCTCTTCTGACCCGTAGACTCTTAGTCGGGCTTAAAAATTCGGCCCAACTACGCTCACGAGTCGAACTCGGACTTTAAGTTAAGCTCGCAGGCCGACCCATCCTATTTTCTTTTCTTTTTTTATTTAAATTTTAAAAATTACTTAATTAAAATTATATTATTTTACTTAATTAAAAAATTAAAAATTTTATTCTCACATAAATTATATAATTAATATCAAAATTTTAATTAATTTAGTGAGATTATAAATTTTATATTATTAATATATTAGTTTTTATTATATTATATTTTTTATTTAAGTTGTTGTGTCTGGTCGGACCTTAGTCGGACTTTATAATTTTTTAATAGTGCCGAGTCTGACGCGGCCCGACCCGACATAGCTCGGGCCCGCCATGCTCGGACTTTAATATTGATAAATCGAGCCTGAGTCGGGCCGAGCTGACTTAAACTCGGGCCGAGCTTGACCTATTGATAATCCTAAGTAATATATCAGTTAATATATTTATAAGAATACTTTTTATAAATTTTATTTAACAATAATTTTTATATAAAATCCAAAACTAATCACTATCCCAATAATAACTCAAGAGTTTTATTAGTTTTTAATTGTCAGATCATCTTCCTTCTGAATAAATTAAGCTCCCCATTAACTATATACATATATATATATATATATATATATATATGGAGCCTCGTTGGATTCCACGGGGTTAATTCCGTACATGACATCACGCCGATTACTCATTTTCCCGAGAACTTTTCAGATTTTTAAATTTCCCCACTTCAAAGATCTCAACTTTCAAGACCGGCGGCAGAGGCAGTGACTAGCCAGCCAGTGACGGCCGAGAATACGTACGGGGGAACGCAGCCCCACCAACAGGAGGGCCCACAACCGTTTAATTTCTCGTATACTTCGAGTTTTGATACAAATATTTTAATGTTCATATAATATTAACATTAAAATTAATATTAAGGATTTAAATAAATATATTTTATAATAAAAAAGAGAGAACTAGGGTCGAGGAAGAGAGAGAAATTAGAATCTCTAAAAAACTCTGAAACTAGTGTCTACCGTTATTAACGTAAGTTTAGATTTGTATTAAATTTATTATTATAATAAGTTTTAGAGAAAATTACCCTTACACTTTTGAAATCGTGTGAAATCACTCTTATATATTTATTTTTATCATATTTATCGTAATGTTTATGACATTTTTAAAAAAGTTATTGAGATATAGAAATAACTTTTTATTTTAAAGAATTTTAAGGATAAAAACACAATGACTCTTTTTTCAAAGATTTTAAGAGTATTATGATAAATACGATAAAAATAAGAATATAAAAATAATTTTGACATATTTAAGAGATATATAGATAATTCTTCATAATTTTTTACTAGAATGTTAGTATTAAATTTGATAGACTATAATCAAATACCCGACTTGATTATTAGGAGTAATATAGAAATTAATATTGACAGAATTACTTGACAATTTGTCCAACACTCCACGGAGAACATGCGGCATTCATTTATTCCTACGGCGCAATGCACCTTATTCACATGTACTCACCCCCCCTCCCCCCCCCAAAAAAAAAAAAAATTATCATGAACGTGAGAATTTTTTTATATAATAATGGTGATAAAGTTGTATTCGCATACTAATTTCTTTTATCAACTTATCATAATAAACTTTAGCAAGATTATCTTTATCAACATCCCTGATATAATTTTTGTTTAAAATAGAATGTTTGAACTATTACGATTTTTTAAAAAGAAGTATATTGGCGTATTTGAGAGGCCCGGCGTGACCAGCTGGCTTTAGAGCCTCGGAATAGCGATGCACAGAGTAGCAACACAATGTCGTGCTACACCAGTACGCTTAGCCAATAAGAAATTGCCCCGTACATCACCTCGCAGAATACTGCCAAAGAGAAACGGGACCGTGGAGTTTCCTGATTAGCCGGAAGACTAGAAGCAATGTGCTGGTTCACGATATTGTGACTTTCTGCCCCTCCATCTCTATCTGTCTCCCTGATATCTGTACTCGGTTGTGCTGCACGCTCTCCAACCGCTGTCGTGCTCTCTCCCTGGAGGGAGCGATCCCCCACTTCTCTGACATTTCAATCCCCACAGTTTTTCGAATCCGAGTTTTCTTATTTTATTTCAGAGTATTCTGATTTGTTGACGAATATAAAAATAGTAATTTTTATACTCCTAGAATCGATCATTTTTCACATGCGACTTTCAACACAAGTATTATCAAACTATGTCAAAACGTGTGCAAATAGTTGTATTATGCAATATAAGGTGTGCTACTGAATGTGTAAAATTAGAATTAATTTTCAAACACATAGTCTCATCAATTTGTGATTTACATATTTGTATCGTATCGACGTGAGTCGATCAACTTGTACTATACTTGGCGAACGTTGAGTCGGTGGGTCGTCAACTCGACACACGTGTATGCGAAGGGGACAGAGGTCATGGTCGGAGCTAGCCTTGTAGAACTTGCTATTGATGAGTATGATCGTGTCCATTGCGATGGAGGCATCATAATTGTTCGACACTGTTGATTCAATTTTCTTATTTTCTTATTTTCTTATTCATACGAGAAAGTAATAAAAAAATGAATCGGTGGCAACAAGTCTACAACAAACGGCGCCCTCAAAAAATCATATCACTCCGTCTTCGCAACAGGACCAACCGTGCATCAAGTCATAGGGATCAAGTATATTTGGATGGAATTTAATTAGATTTTTTACAAGAAAATTAGTATTATTAAATAAAAATTTATAAAAAATATTTCTGTAAATATATTAACAGACATATCATTTTATAAATTTAAATTATGTAAAAATATCATATTTATTTATAAGTATACCATTTTTTATAAAAGATTATAAAAATCATATTTAAATGATATTTATGTATTATTTAAGTTAATTTATTGATATAGTTGTTAATATATTTTTAAAAATAAATTCATATAAATTTACCTCTAACAATAATTTTCATTTCAAAATCTAAATTTGACTCGAGGGTAGATTAGATTACATCGCCAAAATATACTGCCATTCTTCTCACTAACCTCATCTTGTTGATTTTGGACGGTGTGAGTGAGACCCAACAAAAACGAGGTATAGGGGAGATAACGAGGTGAGTAGGGCTGTCAATGGGCCAGGTTGACCCGACAGTCTCACGAATTTGGCCTGATTTTAGGTCGAGCTGTAAGGTCTTTTTCGGTCCACAGACTTTTAGTCGGGCTTAAAAGTCTGGCCATATTAGACCCGCAGGTCGGGCTCGGGCTTTGAATTCGGCCCGCGGGCTGGCCCAGCATGTTCTTTTTTTTATTCTCACATCAAATTTTAAATACTATTTAATTAAAATTATGTTATTTTACTTAATTAAAAATTTTAAAATTATCTTTTCACATAAATTATATAATTAATATCAAAATTTTAATTAATTTAATAAGATTATAAATTTCATATTATTAAATATATTTATATTTATTTTTTATTTTTTTTATTTTAATTGTCGAGTCGAGTCGGACCTTAGTCGGGTTTTATATTTTTTAAATAATATCGAGCCCGACCGTACCTGATAAGTCAGGCCCGGGCCGACCTAAGTCTTGCCCGGGCCTGACTTATTGACAGAGGTGAATGACTGATTTTTTTATTTTTTAATTGAGCTAATCTTATCTATTAATTTCTCGTTTCAACACTTATCCTTAAAAAAACGGAAGTCAAGATTATATGACTCGACTTTTTGGACATATTTACGAATAATATTTATAATGAATTAACAGTTAAAAATATATATGTTTAAATTCAAATTTGTGAGAGCCTATTTTTGAAAAATTAGAAAGGAATTGGATAAATATGAAAGTGTAAGATTATAGGGATCTAAACAGATTATGTCATGGCCCATGGGCCGAAGGGTGGTGTCCCGTTGTTTCGGTAAACTAACCTCCCCCACCCCGAGGAAAGGCGGCATACCATCGAGTCCGTAGGGCGGGTGACCACACTCTCCCCCTCAAGACAGAGGGGTCGATATCAGGAAACAGGAAAGAGGACCGCTTTTTCTTTTCGCATAAGAGAGCCAAAAGGACCTCCCATGTGCTCTGCACTACTTCTGTAGTCTGTACCACCCCACATTTGAGGCAGGGTTCTACCATCCTTCCCTTCCTCCTCTACCCCCTCCCCCACTGGAGGAGGAAGAAGAAGAAGAGGAGGAAGAAGAACGTGGCAGAAGAAGAAGAGGATGACCAGGCTTCATGTTCTTCCCCTCCTTATCCTTCCTCTCCTGGGTCTTACTGGCAAGCAACAGCTCTTCTTGGATGATCATGGGTTTGCTCTACTGCAGTAGCTGATGCGCTTTTTCCTTGCTTTACTTGTTGCAGTTGCAGGTCAAGAAGCTGCTAAGCTGCAGAGCCTCCATGGAACAACCAGCCACTTGGAGCTCAGGCCACTCCTCCACAGCGCCACCACCCATTCACCAGCCATGGCAGTTTCCCTGGGCGCGGCGGACCTCCCCGCGGTCTCCTCCAGCGTTCTGCTGGCAGAAAGCTGGCTGAGGCGCCATGTCCTCTCCCTCTACCCCTCCACCAACGCCACCTCCATCGTGGTGGGAAGGGGCGTCCTCTGCAGCTCCGGCCGGGAGCCCCACTGGGGGCTGGTGCTGCCGTCCGTGAAGAACCTGTACCACTCTCTTGTGAGATGGGGTCTTGAGAGGGAGATCAGGGTCTCGGCCGCCTTTCCTTCGGAATGTCTGGGATTCCATGGCCTTCTTAAGCCTCTGCTGAGCTTCCTCAGGCTCTCCAACTCCTTCTACTTGATCGACCCACAATCCCATTTCCTCCCTTCATCTGAGAACGCCTACTCTCTGGTTTCTGCGCACAAAGGTGCACTTGAAAAGTTGGGGTTTTCCCAGCTGCTCTGGGACGTTTGGTTGATAAAGGAGGAGAAACTCGTCAGTAGAAGGCTCTCTTCTGTCGTCTCAACCCCTTACCAGAGGCCGATAAACTTCCCATCCCGTAGCCATGTTGGCGAAAACCCAAACCCGAGCCCTCCGTCTCCAGTTTTCGCATCTTCTCCTGATGGGTCTTTCTCCTTCATCCCCGTCGCCGCTCCCAGCGAGGTCCCAGAGAACCCACCTAGCGTTTTCCCCGCGCCGTGCCCGGCGGCGCCTGCAGTGGCCCCTCTTCCTCCCGCGGCGCCGGCGCCGAGGGCAGGGTATTGGGAGAGGGTGGGGTTGTGGTGCGTGGCCAAGCCCACGGTGCCGGCCGACGCGCTGCAGGAGGGCATGGACTACGCGTGCGGGGAAGGCGGCGCCGACTGCCAGGAGATCAAGCCCCAGGGGAGCTGCTACCGCCCCGACAACGTGGTTGCGCATGCTTCCTATGCGTTCAACAGCTACTGGCAGAAGACCAAGAGGTCCGGAGGCAGCTGCAACTTTCAAGGCACTGCCGTGCTCATCAACTCAGACCCAAGTATGTGCCCTCTGTTCTCAACTCCTCACCGTTTGGGTAACCATCAATCATCAGTAACATAATATTGCACAATATTGTTGCTTGCAAACAGTTCCTTACACGCTGAGATCAGTGACTGTGTATATGCTTCTTTCTTCTCGTCGGGTTCGGTTACATTACCCCTCTTCTGTGATGGCACTCTCACATTCGGGTAGTAGGCTAGTAGCATCGTGAGTATAGCATATAACTATACATAATGTCGTTGTTTGTGGTTAATTTAGTGGGTGTGTATGGTTCTCTTTGGATATGTATTAAGTAAGCTTCCCTGCTTCTGTGATGATAATGTTATTAGAATAAAGGTGTGGGACTATTCTCCAACAACTACTCTCATATTTGGGTACCTCTATCTGTAGCATAACCATTCTCTATGTTGTTGCTTGCTAAAGCCCTATATATAACAGTTCTTCCACTGAGGTTGATGAGAGAGTGTGTGCTTCTCTCTTCACTTTGGGATTCCTGCCTCTGTGGTGATACTGCTGATGTAGACATTGCCGAGTGCATGTGCCAGTTTCTAAAACTACCTTGTTTCCTTATAATATTAATGTCGTTGGTGGGAAACTTAGATTTGGTTATATGCTTCTGGCAGGTTTTATGCGATGCAGATTTGTGCTGAGCTGAAGCTGGAGGTTGACGGTGGTAGAGGACGAGGGGTGCCTTGGTGATCCTTTGAGATGTCACATTTCGTGTCCTGGTAGAGAGACTCTTCACTAGTTTTTACTTCACATGCTTCCAAAACAGCAATGTTGGTTGGATTAGGAGCATTGGGTTATGTATGCTTGTGATGTGGGTGGACTGGTTAGGGACTTTGCTGCACCTAGCAACTGAGATTGGTTGCTTTTGGTGTGCGTATCTTGTTTGGGTTTAGTAGTCATAATTTTATGTCTGTTAATGTATAGATTAAAATTGGGAGGTAGGTTCTTAATTAGAAATGTGACATCTTAATTTGCCCTCCATGGATGCCGTTGCTCGCGTCTGATATTGATCTTAAAATTTCAGTCCAGGTTCTTTCTTGTTCACATCGCCTTTACTTGGCACTTCGAATTTTTCTTATTCTTGATAAATTATATGAATCCATGGTCTGACCATAAAACTATTTCCTGTTTTCTCGAAAAGGTGGATTTTTTGGGGGGGCAGGTAGGTAGGGTTATGAGACTCCGGTTTTTTGCCCTCCGTGGAAGCATTGCGTGGATTTTATTGATGTTAAAATTTCTGTGCGGGTTCTTGTTTTCATTGTTTTCTGTATAACACCGTAGTGGAACGTGGAAGATGCGGAAAGAAAAATCATATTCCTACGCCTAGAACTTATATTAATAGAGGATGTCCGGCCATAAAAAAAATTTTTTTTTATCAGAGCCAGGTTTCGATCCTGGGACCTATGGGTTATGGGCCCATCACGCTTCCGCTGCGCCACTCTGATTGTTGTGATTTTACTTGCCTCTGTTAAATAAGTTCAAATAATAATGTTGGGAGATACTCCCCACCGTGTGATCCATGAGTCCTGTTTGATGCCATACTCCCCTATCTCCGGGGCTTCCTGTGTAGTAATCTGGCAATTAGGGTCGCATGCAATGTTTTTTTCCCCCTTGAATTAATACGTCAAAATCATTATTGATTCATGATTGCTTTAGGAAACTGACAATTGTCTATTATGATTTTTAGTCTATTAAAATTTTTAGTTAGACTGTCTCTGATTTAATCAGTCTTTATAGCTAGGTTGTCTCTGATAGGAAAGAGTTGTAGGGGGTCGATGATAATATGGAGGCATCTTTCATCTATAAAATCACGTATAAAGGTTGCGCAGACATATAATGGTCTTAAGATATATATATTTTTTTCGTGCTTTCACAAATTAAGGTGAGGTAGAAATTTAATTCTTGGTTCCCTTCACAAATTTCACACCATGTGTTTGGATGGGAGGAGAACTTTAAGCCATGGATTTAGAGTGCTCCTGTTTATAATCAAGCACGTACAAGAAGTGGGGGTTTGCGTGAAATTTATTAATCCATCGTGGGATCTGTTGATTGGAATAATAAATAAATAAATAAATAACAGAGTCAGGTGAGATCGTTGCAATAATTTGAAAAGCCTTCTGTTTAGGGAGGAATGCTTGCGATTGTTGTTCGGAACTACTTGCAATGACACACACATGGAAATTTTGCATCCAAACTATAATTATTTTTAGGACAAATTAAATTACAGAATCGTATCATTAATTAATAATATTGATTAATTGTATACGAGAAGGCTGAAAGGGGGCTTTTGTTGCACGTAAAAAATAGTTCAAAAAAGATGATTGCACTATAAATATGTATATATCATAACGTATTTCGCACGTAGAAAATTGTGTAGCAAGACTATCGAGTGTTTTTTCTGCGCATCGTCGGTAGTTTCAATAATACACATGCAAATTCAAATATAAGAATGATAAATATGTAATCTTTATTTTAATATCAATTTATATCCGAGAAAGTTTAAAAGTAATATATGTTGCCGTTTAGCTAGCGAAGGGCAGTGACATAATTGGACAAGTGCCAGCTAGGCCTATTTAAGGAAGGCTAGAATAGCTGTCTAGCGACCAGCGCAATCAGATCAGCTATCAGATCACAAAAATAATTTCAAATATATCTTATCTTGCTAACTATGTTCTCGTATATTCACTCCGTAACATTATAAGTGAGATTGTATTCCTTATCATCCTTGCAGAAAAACTCATGGCAGATAACAAGGGGAAGTCACGCGTAACCAACTTCACAACTAGAGAAGACAAGGCGTTGTTAAATCTCTTGATTGACCATTACCACAATAACACGTGCAACCAAGGCACATTCAAAACACGTGCGTGGAATGATATCATAAGACCTTTTAATGATCATACGAAAGAGGAGGAAGACAAAAATAATTTTTAAAATAGGTGGAATAACTTGAAAAAATAATATCGTACATTTGAACAATTGATGTCACATACTGGTTGGCGATGGAATGACATTACAAAGATGCTCGTGCCACCTTAATAGGGTACTCTGTGTAGATGCCATTGCGATATTTAATATGTTTTTTGAACACACACATTAAATGGCACGTCGCTCCTAGATACTTATCATGTCTTCTTGTTTCATAGGCCAACAGTGAATACAAGAAACTTTTGGGGAAGCCATAAGAGTTCAAGACAGAAATGAACATATTGTGCGGTAATAGCATGTCTAGGGGATGTTTAGGATTTAAAATCACAATGGAAAATGTCTTATCACAGAGGAGGTCTTGGGGAGGATGAAGAGTCACCTTGTCAACAGATGGGTTCAGACGATTCAAATCGTCGCCAATTTAGTCCCATGAGTATTCAAGCGAATGCTTCCCCTGTGGATCTAGAGACTGAGTTTAACCCCTTCTTCATATCAAGTTCCAATGGTTTCCAAGCTCGTACGCTGATTGAGACGTAGGGGAGGTGGAATACTCTATCGTCAATGAGAGGATGCCGTAGTACATGAAAATTCACTCCTTTGCCACCTATAAAATAGCAATATGAAGATGAGGCAACCTCTCCCAACACGACGAGGATATGTGGCACTCTCTCGTACAGAATTGATAGGGAAAAGCGCCATAAGAGGATAGACAATGCCATCGATGCTCGAAATAGGTATTATGTTATGAACACTAATATGTCGAGAGCAAGGAGATGACTTTTACTTTCAACATGCACCGCTTGACGTTGAAGATGCCGTTGACGAGGATATGAATCTCAACGTGCCTATGACGTCTCATGACCTTAGGGAAGGGGAGCATCTTAGGGACACTAATGCTACACAACCGTGTCTTGAAAATTGATCTATTTTACAATGTAACTTTTGTTCTTAATGCATATTTTTTCCATGTTCTCATGTGCCGTGATTTCTAACGTATTTGATTTAACATTATGTTATATTTTATTTTCTCTATGTGTCACCTGTTTTAATATCATTTGCCATAAGTTGTTTTAAAACATCCCTTATGAGGTCTCCATATTTATTGCCCCCGATGCATGCCCAATATGTCATGCGTGTGCATGATTTGGTGTCGTAGATGTCATAGCAATACAACTCCATCATAATCATGTCCCTTGTGATGTTTGGGTCATTGCCCTAGATGAGATAGGATCATGTGTGCACCGACTAAGAGTTTAGGGCGATGTGGAATGAGTTTTATGATTTCATGTTGTGATAGGATTAGCACTTGTGATGTCCCAACATGAAAAATGACTACACGTACTTCCAAAATTTCTATTGAGCCCACCCCATCATCAAACAATATTCTTGATTATACTAAACTTGGATTGCCGAGTGCCGAGGTTATTGGGAACCATTTATGCATAGGTAAAATGATGTCTTTATCTTTAATAGTTTCTTCCGTAAAATTTCATAGACTCGTACTAATATTATTTTTTTCCTTGAACATAGGTGTTTTTTTAAAACAACTCAAAATGATCTTTTCTGCCTGGTGGATAATACCAAAAGGATCAAAATTCTTTTGAACATGTACCACTCTCTAGTGAGATGGGGTCTTGAGAGGGAGATCAGGGTCTCGGCCGCCATTCGTTCGGAATGCCTAGGATTCCATGGTCTTCTCAAGCCTCTGCTAAGCTTCCTCAGGCTCTCCAACTCCTTCTACTTGGTCGTCCGACAATCCCATTTCCTCCCTTGATCTGAGAACGCCTACTCTCTGGTTTATGTGCACAGAGGTGCACTTGAAAACTTGCGATTTTCCCAATTGCCCAGGGATGTTTGGTTGATAAAGGAGGAGAAACTCATCAGGAGAAGGCTCTCTTATGTTTTCTCAACCCCTTACGAGAGGCCGATAATGTAATGCCCCAGGTTTTTCACATATTTTTTGGATCTGGATCTATGGGTTTCGGATCGCTTCCGTGGGTCCTGGATTGAGTTTTGCGGTTCACGCATATTTTTACCTGTCGGACCTTCAAAATCCCGTGTAGTGTGAACCGTTGCATTCTCTGACTCCGAGACGTTACGAGCGCATTGTGCGTTTTTCGAGGATCGTGGAGAGTATTTTTTCTTATTTTTTGTATTTTTCAAAAATTTTAGATTTTCTATTTAAACTAACCCCTTTTTCTCTCTCTCCCCATCTCTCATTTCTCACTCTCTCCCTCCCTCTTCTCTCTCACGTTCTCTCCTCTCCCCCTCTCTTCTCTCCGGGCGACTGACGGAGATGGACGAGGGTGAGGTGGCGACGCTCGTGGGGGGAGGGGCGGCATGCACGCGGCGAGGATTGAGGCAGAGGAGGCGCGGCGAAGCTCAGCCACGAGTTCGGGGCGCCGCGGCGGTTCGTGCGGCTTTTTCTTGGTGAATCGGCGTCCTCGGCGCGCAGAATCTTCGATGGAGGTAGGGAGACTGTTCCCCAGCTGGTGTACTTCCTTTGCCACGAGTTTGGTAGCTCGGGGCGAGCCGAGTGAGTTTATTTCTTAACTGGGGTTAAAATGTGTGATTTTGACGTGTGAGCCAGATTTCACGTTTTACTTGCGTTTTTGGGGTTTAAATGGATACTCTCGGTGCTAGAGAGGTTGGGGAATGATTTCTCCTTATTTTTTCCTTCACATGGGTGTGAACAGGGCGTGGAATGGAGTTTTCCACCGAGTTCACCATTTTTGGGTTCGCGAGCAAGTAACATTCCTGATTTGATTGAGTTTGCATGTAACAACAATAATTATGCAAGTATAGGAATGGCACCATATGAAACATTATATGGTAGACCATGTAGATCACCTATTTGTTGGGATGAGGTTGGTGAGCAGAGATTGATTGGGCCACAGATTCTACAGGATTGTGTAGAAAATGTCGATTTGATTAGAAAATGATTGCTTACAACTCAGAGTAGGCAGAAAAGTTATGTTGATCATAAGAGAAGAGAGTTACAGTTTAATGAAGGAGATCATGTGTTTTTGAAGGTTTCGCCTACTAGAGGAATGATGAAATTTGGCAAGAAAGGAAAGCTCAATCCAAGATACGTTGGACCATTTGAGATCTTATGGAGGATTGGTGAGGTGACTTATCAATTAACTTTACCACCATCATTATCAGGAGTTCATGATATATTCCACGTGTCTATGTTAAGAAAATATGTATCAGATCCATCACATGTTATAGAGTATGAACATTTGGGGATACAACCATATCTTACATATGAAGAGAAACTAGTTCGCATTCTCGATCGGAAAGAACAAGTCCTGAGAACAAAGATAATTCTATTGGTTAAAGTATTATGGAGAAGTACTTCAGCAAAAGAAGCCACTTGGGAGATTGAAGATGAAATGAGGAAGAGATATCCACAACTATTCGGTACGTATTCACATCTACTTAGTGTGCTTTGAACTTTAATTTCGAGGACGAAATTTGTTTAAGGGGGAGAGATTTGTAATACCTTGACTTTTCGAAAGTCCAAATACATGTAGGGTTCTCTTAAATAAAACCCAATAAGTTGACCCACTTAGTTGATACGAGCCCAATAAAATTTTATTAAGTAAATTAAAAAAGTATTCCATTTTATAAGTACATAACTTATTAGACTAGGGTCAATATTAAACTTTTTGGAAAGAGAATTTAATGATCTACAAGTTTAATGTTGAGTATTTTTTTAGATTTCGCTATTGAATAGGTCAAAACAAACAAATAAATAACCTAATTAAGGATTTAAGAGGGGTTACGTGATATTTTTTACATCTCATCTTCACACCTAAAAGAGAGTTTTGGGGTTGATTAAAAAAATAGATTGACTAAGGTTTACCTGTGATTAGAAAAAAAGTATAAGGGTTTTTTGAAATTTGTCATAAAAAATCTCGTGTTGGATAAGCTCACGTGAGATTTGAGGTTAAAAAAAAAGTTATGTTTATCCTTTGGCGGTGGGGAGATAAATGAGGTTATCTAACCTCTTTCCCTCCCTCATTTCCCTTTTCTCTCAACTCTCTCCCGTTCCCTATCTCCCTCTCCGAACTCTCTCGTTCTCTTACTCTCAACACTCTAATTTCCCTCATCTCTCTCTTTTCTCTCAACACTCACGTTCTCTCATTTCTCTCCCTCCTTTTCCATCTTTTATCATTCTTGTGACTTGTGAATTAGAGGAATAGAAGGAAGTGAGAGAGACCAGCCCTTCTCTGCAAGAGTTTGAGTCCATGTGTGCAATTTAGAGTGGGTAAACAATTTAAGAAATACAAGATAACACGATCCAAGTATCTATGAAAATAGTATGGTTGTGCTATTAGAATATGTGATAGTTTGGCATGTAGCGCCCTGCAGATCTTTCGGCACACAACGTTTGTGTATGGTGTGACATTCCCAAGTGGATACTGGATCTCCATAAGGGGGCGTCACACATGGCTACGGGATGGGAAGCTTATCGGCCTCTGGTAAGGGGTTGAGACGACAGAAGAGAGTCTTCTCCTGATGAGTTTCTCCTCCTTTACCAACGAAACATCCCTGAGCAGCTGGGAAAACCCCAACTTTTCAAGTGCACCTCTGTGCGCATAAACCAGAGAGTAGGCGTTCTCAGATGAAGGGAGGAAATGGGATTGTGGGTCGACCAAGTAGAAGGAGTTGGAGATCCTGGGGAAGCTCAGTAGAGGCTTGAGAAGGCCATGGAATCCTAGACATTCCGAAGGAAAGGTGGCTGAGACCCTGATCTCCCTCTCAAGACCCCATCTCACAAGAGAGTGATACATGATTAAAAGAATTTTGACCCTTTTTGTATTATCCACCAGGCAGAAAAGATCATTTTGGGTTGTTTTAAAAAAACATCTATGTTCAAGAAAAAAAATAATATTAATTACTATGAGTCTATGAAATTATACGGAAGAAATTTTAAAAAATAATTAGACAACATTTTACCTATGCATCAATGGCTCCCGATGACCTCGGCACTTGACAATCCAAGTTTAATAGAATCAAGAATATTGTTCGATGGTGGTGTGGGCTCAATAGGAGTTTTAGAAGTACTAGTAGTCATGTTTCATGTTGAGATGTCACGAGTGCTCATACTACTGTAGATAAACTATCTCTACCCCGCCCCCAAACTATGCCAAATAAACATATAACATGAGCATGCATGAACAAGGGGAAAGGGATGATGAAAAAATAGGAAAACTTACCGTGATCGCCACCGAGGGTTAACAATGCCAAAGGGATGAAAAGATGAGAGAAACGGAACCGTGTATCTTAGAAAAGGGATGAAGACTTGATCGCGCTTAATAAACGGGTGCGGGGAATGATGTGGATATCACCTCCTCTCCTTCCAGCTGGCTAGAAGAAGAGGACCTCACGTTCAAACATGTTCTCCTGCAAAATAAAGATCAAACACAAGAGATAAAACCCATTAGAAACTATGAGTGTAGCATCAATCCCGTATGTGATAAAACAGTGCTAAAATTGAGGGAGAACGCACTGGGGGGAGGTTTTTAACCCCTGTGGAAGGGTGCAAAAGATAGGTGTGTGTGTTGTGATGAAAATAAGACAAAGAAGAGGAAAAATCACGCAGCACAACTGCAGGAATATGCTATGCAAAATGGAGAAAAATGTAGAAAGTGCAGAAAATAGAGATTTGTGACGATTTATGAAATTGGGAGGACTAGAACTAAAAGAAGAGATGATGAAATCAAGTCCTTGAGCGTGAAAATCGTAGATAATACTTCCCTCTGCAAGATGGGGTCGAAGAAACGAGTTGGCGGTGCAGTATGGCTTCACCCCGAACCGAGAAAGAGCCCCCTTTCACGTCCTACGAACTGGACAGTTATTTATATGAGTCGCAGGAATCCAGAAAGTTCTCCCGAGATTTCAGGGGATAGAGTCCAAGATAAATCGAGTGTGATATATTAATATCGAGATAATATCAAGGGGAAGAGCCCAGAAAAGATAGATCATGATTCTCGGGAGAACGAAAGGATAGCAAGGCTTGGAGATTCCTCTACACGGAGGAGCGGCAGACATCAAACTGGACGAAGAAGAATAAAAAGGAAGAGAGACGAGGGCTAGAACTCCCTCGTTAAGGTATGGAGACCTTGATATCGAGGAACCAGATACAGAATGAACAGAGATTAACTAAGATCAAGGCAAACTAAAGCCTCGAAAGCCGCAAGAAAAAGGGTAAGAACCCCGAAAGGGTGAGGAATAAAGAATAGAAAAATAATGAGGAGATTGTTGCAAAGGAGAGGAATAAGAATGATCATCCGACGTGGTTGGAGAATGAGTAGAGTGGTCATCTGACATGGTCGGAGAGAGAGAATGGTGGTCATCCGACATGGTCGGAGAAGGAGAATAGTGATCATCCGACAGGGTCGGAGAAGAATCAGAGACAACACCCAGAAGTCCCGGGGAAGGAGAATCAGGTGATATCCCGAAATTGGGACGAGAGGATGACATAGGTCGAGGCCTAGAATTGTGAGAGGATTCGGATGAGAATGAGAAGAATGGTGGTTTGTGGACCCGAGAGGAGAGGAAATAAGATTGGCGGAAGGAAGATACACCACCCAAGGGTGGGAGCTAAGCAGAAGAAATGATGATTGAAAGAAAGAAGGAAGAGTGGTCCCCTGAGTGTGCAAAATGCAGCCCTTGAACTTGCGTCGCCACTATTTCTTAGCAGAAATTTCTCGAACATGGACCCGCCTGTCATGGGCTTGGACCTTCGGGCTTCTACACTTGCAATATCTTCTCAAATAGTGGGCCCATCTGGCAGATGGCCTGGCCCGGTTATGAACATGCAGTTTCACCGGGGCAGTTGCCCCTAGACACCTGGTGCTACCACCATGTGGACATTCTTGACCAGGTAACTCCTCAGAATGATAAATAGCATGAAACCATGGGGTCTTGTTACTTGGCACTAGAAGCATGAGGTTCGACAACTCCACTTGGCGATCAGCCTTGAAGCACAACTCTCTTGATAGAAGCAAAGGACGGAACTGAGGGAGATCAATGCGCGACGTTGACGTGGCCGGCTTGCTAATGAACCGAGGGAGATTACATAAGATGTGCAGAATGTCCTTCGAGAGTGCAGAAGATACGGACAATTGCCCCTTGAATATAGAATTCCACAAACTTTTGGTAGCCGTATGAGTTAGCATGATCCGGGTGGAGAACCCCTCCTGACCAGTCATCTGAATAGCGATAGAGCGAGAAGTGATAACAACACTAATAATAAGTCCTCCGATGAGTAAAGAGATTGTCACCGGTCTCACTCTTGAAGAAACTGATATTAAGGCAAGGGAACTCTTCTTAACAACCGTTATCGGGAGTACAGGCATATCATCCCCAAAATAGTCAGGGACCAGGACGCGGATCGGCATGCGATAGATAAAATCTTAAAGCTTGAACTGAAGAACTGGCAATGAATCATCCAGATTCGGCTCACAATCTCCCTAGGGACCAGACCCGAGGGGCACCAGAGGTAATGCACACCTGCTCCATGGGGTGGAGGTGAATGCAGAAGTGGAGGGAATGGGCTCGGAAGGCGTGGGTGAAGGCTCGAAAGGCACGAAGGCTCCAGCGGGAATGGTGGTGTCAAGTGGCGGTAAAGGTAACGTGGCAATGCTAGGCTCGGGTGTAGGCGGCAAAGGCAAAGGTGAAGGCGTGGCCTGCTCAGGCTGGGGCGGCGAGGAAGATGGAGGAGAGGATGGAGATTGTGACGAAGGCACTGGTGGTGGAGATGGAGGCGGTGATGAAGGCAAAGGGGAAGGTCGTGGCGCCCATCGTCGACGTATCGACACGACGCGTCGGGTGGCGTTGGGAGTGGAACTGGTGGTGGAGGTAACAGGGGTAGAAGAAGTGGAAGCCCTACCTTCAGCACAGGCTTGGGTTGGTAGAGGCTGTGAAGACGGGGTAGGAGATAGTGAAGGTAATGGTGGAGTAGGTGATGGAATAGATGACGGAGCGGGCGTAGCGCCAAATGAAGAATTCTACAGGTGCCCCTGGTCTTGTAGTGATGGAGACGGCTGCCTGGGTGGCACCTGCTGCTGCTGCCGCTACTTGCTGAGATGTAGAACAACCTTGTGAATTATAGGCCAATCAATCCTTTTCTTATCTTCCAAGCCATAAACATACTCTTGGAACTCGGGGCAATCTTCCACCAAATGCCCCTATTGACGATGGTAATCACAGAACTGATGCAAATTCCCGACCACAGGTCGGCAAGGCATAATCGAAGGGAGCTGTAACGCGTGAGTGGCCATCAAAGCCTTGAAGATGTCGGTAAAACACTCTGGCAACGGAGCATGAGGGGTCCGCTTCGGGCAAGGCGGATGCCGAGGGGTGTGGGAAGGTAATGGAGAAGGAAGCGGAGGCTGCGTAGGCAAAGGCGTGTGGTGACTAGTGGAGGGACTCGGTGGAGGCGTATGAGCGGGCTGTGGAGGAGGTATGTAATGGATGGCATCTACATGCTCGGAGTGTAATGTTCCCTTGACCGGAGGTAGAGACACATGTGGGTACGCGGGAGCAGAAGGCTGACTCATGGCGGATTGGTATGTGGAGGTGTATGGTTGGCTTGTGGAGGGCCGGTACGTGGGAGGTTGACCCATGGAGGCTGAGTGGATAGACGTAGGTTGACTCGTGGGAGACGAGTAAGTAGTGGGTGCGGACGGCGAAGTGTATGCGGACGCGGAGGGTGGAGAGGACTCGGTATCAAGGGAATCATGGAGTTGCTGACGAATGAAGCGGGCTCGACTATAAAGTTGTTGCCAAGATGTAACGCCATTTAAGGCCAAGATGAACTGGTACTCGGGCGTCACATTGGATATTAACGTCTTGATTTGCTCTCCCTCCGGAATGTGCCCTGAGACTTGCGTGGCAAGGTGATGCCAACGGTCGGCAAAGGTAGAGAACTCCTCATCGGGTTTCATCTTCTCATGGGCCAGATCTACAACTGAGAACCTGGGCCCAACCTGGTCTTGAAACTGCTAGATGAATTTCTCTTGAATGACTTGAAAGTTCACAATCTGCTCCTGCAGCAATGCGAAGAACCAATCCCGAGCCGGGACTTCCAGTGACAGACCAAATAGATATGCCATCAAGCGTTGGTCATGTCAAAATCGGGTCGACTCATAAACAAACTCCTTCAAGTATACAAAGGGATCACCAACTCCACCATAACGGTGATATGCGGGAATTTACGAAGATGGAGGAAGCCGAAGATTTTGAAAAGTGAATGGTACACTCAAGGAGGACTTGGGATCAATTCGGCGTTGAAGCTCATCAAGCTAGCGTTGGGCTTCAGAAATCATCTCCGGAGTAGGGAGAGGCCGAGAATGGTATAGGCTAGCTTGAGCAAGAGGTTGTGAATTTGGGCTAGGATGGGCCGGATGAGAGGATCCAGGCTAAGAAGAATATGGGCCCATTCCAGGAATGGAAGGGTATGTGGGCCTAGAAGAAACATTAGCATAAGGACCCATTGGGCCAGCAACATAAGGAGACGAAGAATGAGGCCCATTAAGAGAATAAGGCCCATGCAGGTGAGATTGGACATTAGAAACTGGGCCAACATTATGGGAAGGAGAAGAAAGGGGCCCATGAAGGTAAGAAGGCCTATTATGATGATGAGGCTCATTAAGGTGATTTGCAATAAGATGTTGGACCTGGGCCGGGTCCATTTGACGAACAAGGGCGGAAACATGGGCCATAAGGTTGGCTTGCCCCTCGGATGGGTCAGGGGGATCACAGGAAGATGGACCCGCGTGGGAAGAAGATTCCACGTGGGAATAGAAATAAGACTGGGAAGGAGAAGGACACATGGGATGACGATGCTTCATGAGGGCAAATGGAGACTTTCTATAATGAAATCAATGGGAATACAGCTCGGGAAGTAAGGGCTTGATGAGGAGGGGGGTCAAGGAAGAGGACGACGCCCACAGGGGAAGAGGCTGTCCTGGGGACCGCTAATGGACAGAAACGACCCAGTAAGGACCTCTACTGGACTCTGAGACAGACGGGCTGACAAACCAAGATAACACAAGGGGTGGACTATGCAAACAGATGAGACAAACTAGATGATGAGGGAAATGCAACGCACAAAACGTGGGAGACTATGCAAAGAATGCAAAACCATATGAACACACAATACCAATATGCAAAGGGATTTCACCAAAGTCAAACAAGTTGATATGATCGTTAAGTTATTTTAGAGTTTCAATAGACCATTTAATGTTTTGAATTAAGAATAATTTCCTCAAGATAGGTATCCTATGGGAATAAGGTCCAAACTTTAGGTTGAATAAGGTTAACTCCCTCACACGTATGCAACTGCGAACCTAAGGGGTGGAAAGGTTCAATCGGCCCGACGTCCGTGTGGGAATCCATGGCTCACGGGGAGTTACGGAGGTCCCGGATAAGATCACCTAGTCGACTCCAAGGAATATAGAGGCGAGATGATCACTTACCAAAGTAGAAATGTAACTATGATATGCAATGCATGACCCTATGTGCACCGGAGTACATGCAATTTCTAGCCTAAAACTAGAAAATTAATGCAATATTAAACCATGTAAACATGATCAAATGACTACAAATCATATATGAAAATGAAGCTAATACAAAGGACAGTAATGCAAGATCAGAAACAAGCACAATCAGAACTCGGAAGATAATTAAATCATCAATGCAAAACGTACCCGTGAGTCTGCCCCTGAACCTGCATGCAGATTCTATGCACAAAACCCGAAAATGGAGACAAAATTTAACTATGCAAACGTGAGCCAAATAATGCAAATGATATATGGAATGAAAGACATACAAAGAGGAACAAAGTGGAAGCAAGAAGTAAGCAATCAGATCTCAGAAAGCCAATCAAATCATCTACCAAAGATGTACATGTGAATCTGTCTCTGGACCTGCTTGCAGACTTTATACAGAAAACTCAAAAATGAAGATAGGATTAAACTATGTAAACATGACCCAAATGACACATATGATATATGGATGGAAAGATAATACAAAGGGCTACACAACGGACCCAGAAACAGAGCGATCCGACCCCAAGAGATCGATCAAATCGCCCAAGAAAGATGCCCCCGTGAGCCTGTGCGTAGACCTGCCAGAATCAAAAAGTGGTCCTCCGGATGACTGTTTTTAACACCATGCCATCTATTGGTGGACCGCAAGGTTAGCAGAGAGGCCCGGCGGCCCTGTGATGGTCGCTAAGAGTGTCTGGCAGCCTCGGAGAGGACCGTAACCCCCTGACAGACCTGAAAACACCTAGAACAATAGGAAAATGGGGAAAATGCTATCTAAACATGCACATACCCACACCCAACTTACAAGAGAGCATGAATAACATGATGGGCACTAGGCATCCCACCGTGATTGTCAAAAAATAGTGGTTGTAGATAAACTATCTCTACCCCGCCCCCAAACTATGCCAAATAAACATATAACATGAGCATGCATGAACAAGGGGAAAGGGGGGATGAAAAAAATAGGAAAACTTGCCATGATCGCCACCAAAGGTTAACAACGCCAAATGGATGAAGAGGTGAGAGGAACGGTGCCGTGTACTTTGGAAAATGGATGAAGACTTCATCGTGCTTAACAAACGGGTGCGGGGAATGATGTGGATATCACCTCCTCTCCTTCCAGCCGGCTAGAGGAAGAGGGCCTCACGTTTAAACATGCTCTCCTACAAAACAAACATCAAACACAAGAGATAAAATCCATTAGAAACTATGAGTGTAGCATCAATCCCGTATGTGATAAAACAGTGCTAGAAATTGAGGGAGAATGCACCGGGGGAGGTTTTAACCCCTGTGGAAGGGTGTAAAAGATAGGTGTGTGTGTTGTGATGAAAATAAGATAAAGAAGAGAAAAAATCGCGCAACACAACTGCAGGAATATGCTATGTAAAACGGAGAAAAATGTAGAAAGTGCAGAAAATAGAGTTTTGTGACGATTTGTGAAATTAGGAGGACTAGAACTAAGAGAAGAAATGATGAAATCAAGCCCTTGAGCGTGGAAATCATAGACAATACTTTCCTCTGCAAGATGGGGTCGAAGAAATGAGTTGGCGGTGCAGCATGGCTTCGCCCCGAACTGAGAAAGAGGCCCCTTTCGCGTCCCGCGAACTGGACAGTTATTTATAGGGGTCACAGGAATCTAAAAAGTTCTCCCGAGATTTCAGGAGATAGAGTCCAAGATAAATCGAGTGTGATATATCAATCTCAAGATAATATCAAGGGGAAGAGCCCAGAAAAGATAGCTCGTGATTTGGTGGAATAATCTAGAAGATAATGGCCCCGGAAGATAGTCCCATCGAGCAGAAAATAGAGTCTGGCGCAAGTTGGACTCTTCAGGCAACTTAGCGGTCGATCGACCGACCGTTACCTGGAAGAAACCGTCGGTCGACCGATCGTTTGCAGGTATCAACTATGAAAAGCCCACGGGCTAGAGGGATCGACTCCAGGGTGTCCTAAGTCGACTTGGAATGCCCCAAAAGGGTGGGAACTCATGAAATAAGGCTTAGGGCTCAATGAAATCATGATTTCCAAGGCTCAGAGGGAATGGAACAATAAAATGGACTCAAAATAGGCTCAAGGAAAGCTCCGAAGAAATGGTTAACTCGGGGCATCAAAAATGATGAACAAGAGAAATAACGCAATTTGTGGGCTGAAACGGGTGTCAACAACTACTACTACATGAAATCATATAATCTATTCCTCATCGCCCCAGTCCTTAACCAGTGCACACATGATCCTATCTCATCCAAGGCAATGACCTAAACAGCACAAGGGACATGATTGTGATGGAGTTACATTGCTATGCTATCTACGACACCTAACTATGCACACGCATGGCATATTGGGCATGCATCAGGGGCAACTAATATGGAGACCTCGTAAGTGATGTTTTAAAACAACGCCTGCCAAATGATATTAAAATAGATGACACGTATAGAAAACAAAATACAACATATTGTTAAATCAAATACGATAGAAATCACGGCATATGAGGACATGGAGAAAATATGTCTTAAGAACAAAAGTTACATTGTAAAATAGATCAATTTTCAAGCCAAAATTGTGTAGCAATGGTGTCCCTAAGATGCTCCCCACCCCTAATGTCATGAGACGCCATAGGCACGTTGGGATCCATATCCTCGTCACCGGCATCTTAAACGAAGCAGTGCATGTTGAAAGTAGAAGTCATCCCCTTGCTCCCGACGTATGAAGTTGTGGACGACACAACATGCAATCACAATTAGTATTTGCATGCGGATTGGGTACATGTTCCCCTCTTTCAGTGTTTGAAACTACATCTTGACTACCCCAAATGCCCACTCCACCACATTCCTTAACTGAGCATGGCGATGGTTAAAATTGTCTCGCAAATTTTGATACCCTCTAGCACCACGGCCTTAATATAAATGTGATAATGACCTCCCTGAGAAGGACATAGGAAACTCCCAGTGTTTGCATACCCAAGGTCGGCAAGATAATATTTACCTGAAGTTAGAATATTACTCAATTACACATGTGTATCTTAATCTGCATCAAATTTAGAGAAGCTGAGGTTCAATGTGAACTCATCCGAAGGCACCCTAAAACCCCTCTTTTCTATGGCCCAAGTCAAGACCTTCTGATCACTGGCTGAGCCTTCCTAATCGGCGGCCAGATATTGGAACTGCAAATCAAATGATACAACAGTCCTGATATTCTGAGTTATTTGTTACTGTTTTGTTCCGATACTGTGCATGTTTCGATGTTAGAACATTAACAGAGATGTGCGTGCCATCGATTGCTCCCAGTGCATCTAGCAATTGTTGTAATGTCCCATTAAAATCTTTAAGCAGGTGAGGTGATGACGATTGTAAGTGCCCTTAAAGTAGGGGTAGAACTTGTCATTGTGCCAAATAAATAGATTCACATCTTCTATTGTTGTGAGGAGATAGAGGTATGTTCCCCTAAGTTTAATTATAGCATTACACACGTGGTCCACATAAAGATTTATTGGCTATGATAAGTGCTGGAAGTGCTCACACATGACACCCGTTATAACACCATGACCCATTGCGTATAAGAACATCGCCAATTGCTCACTTGCAGTGACGAACCGACTATCTTTAATCAATTCTGAAGGGGCGTGATCTCGCGCAGGTCCTGAGCTGGGAAGATGATCACCGGATAATGAACTGTAAAGAAGGGAAAACGGATCAGGGGTCCCAGGGATGGTTCCCTGGGGAAAACCCTCCGATGCTTAAGTCAGTAGAGCAATGGTGGAAGTTATGAAGGGAGGAAGAAAGAGGTGCACGAGATCCCCGTACACCGAGGTGGTGAAGTGGTTCCTGCTCAAGGAGTTTAGGCGTATGTTGGCCTAACCTTTCGTCGGAGGGAGTCCCAGGTTTATATAGTGTACTTGCCTCACGAGTCCCGTAAGCTGAGGAGTTTCAGGCGGGAGTTACGTGTAACGACCCGAGAATCCGATTACCGGGAAGGCCCGATAACCCAAGACTCGTACCGCCACCCACGAGTCCGAAGACTCGGAAGGGTTAGAAGGATGGTGTGGAAACTACGCAAGCATCACAAGTAATCGCAGAAATTAAACAGTTATAATATTAAGCAGGAAATAAATTAGCAATTTAATTTATACATGGTCCACAAGATAACAACAGTAGTAGTCCCCAACTAGTACAGAGACAAGAAAAGAAAGTACAGCTACACGGGACATACCCCGGCTCTGACCTCTGGCACTACCTCTGGGCACCCGCAGCACGCTGCACCCCAGACGCGCTCCCCTGGGGCGGTGCCTCACCTGAAACACGGTGAAAACACGCAGGGAATGAGTCTCAAAACAAGACTCAGTAGGGATCACTCGAACCCTACCTCGTAAGACGGGAAACCACTACGCTAGCTGTAGGAGAGTACCTCGGAAAGGAAAGCCATGTACTCTACACAACAAAGATCCTATGGCACGTAAACCGGCACACGTGCCACGGTGAGACAACCGAAGCTCAACGGTCGACCCGACAAAACCCGAAGGTCGGAACCACACGACTGACAGTTTGTCACTCCGCACTCGACAGAAGTACCTCCCACTAGAAGCACAGCCGGTAGCGTCCCCTGACGACTTACACCGCACCGTAGGTGAACTGCCTGACGTGGTAGTGCCTACCCAAGGCACGAACACCACACAAGTAACCACAAACAAGTGACTAGCTGGGGTCACGCCCGTCGACGTGGGTCCAACCGCCCCCAACCACGTGTGCACACACAGACTGCGCGTCCCTGGTCTGGCCCTCTGACCGATTTTCCCCTCAGCCGGACTCTAGCTGCAAGACGTGGGGCCCGACGGCAACCGGTCCACAAACCGCCTCTAAGGGTAAGCCCGTACACCACTCCCTGGTGCGACCGGTACCGCGTACTGGTAGGCTACGACTAGTGGAGGGTCACTGAAGGAGTAGACTCTCAAGTCATGGAAAACGACACAAGGGCCGGTACGCGGAACGCTCCTTGTACCAACGCCGTCACACGGTGACAAAAGCCGACAACGACATCTCCCGGTACACTCTGTACGACGAGAGACACGCCGACGCAACCCGTCCCCTTGAACGGTCCACACTGGGCCGCTCAGGAATGTGCGGTCACACAAGGACCGCACAAGGGTTTGAACGGTCAGATCAGGACCGTTCCACCCAGGGTCCAAACGGCAGATGAACGGCCAACACAGGACCGTTCAAACAGATGTGCGGTCAACTATTGACCGCACGTGGGTGAGGAACGGTCAGCTCCTGGCCGCTCATCTCCCAACGATAAAAAGCCTGGACGGTTAGTCCTTAGCCGCACTTGGGGAAGAGCGGCTACGGCTTAGCCGTTCAGGGGTTGTGCGGTCAAGACCAGACCGCACATCCAACCATAGCACTAGGGGATGTACGGCCAGCACCTGGCCGTACAAAGGGTTATGTGGCCAGCTCCTGGCCGCACATCCTAGTGCACTGCACAATGGTCACAACCAACAGTCAAAAACCCTAGGGTTGGGCGGTCGCTGTGGGGCCGCACATTAGGATATGCGGTCCCACGATAGACCGTCCAAGCCCACTGCGCGCCAAGCGCCGGCCAAAGCGCGCCGAGCCGATGAACGGTCCGAACAGAACCGCATAAGGGTTGTGCGGTCACTCGTTCGACTGCACATCGCTCACCGGCGCGAAAACGGCGAACCTCGCCGGAATCACCCAATCGGCCTCAAAACAAGCCCCACAGAGGGGGAAATGGCGAGAGAAGAACCCCCAAGCCCCCTAGCATGCTCCTACGCCCTTAAACCGCAAAATCGGGGCTCAAAACGATGGATCGGACAAACTCACCCCGCGGCATGATCAACCCTTCCCGGCTCAAAATAAACCCCTCACGACCTCGTCTCGAGCCGAAACTCACGGGGAAGGAAGACAAGAGGCTAAGGAACGTCACCCTACCTCCGGTTCGCCACGAAACGCTCCGATCCAAGCTCAAAGCCACGAAGAATGTCGAGAGAACTTCACCTTCCCACGCTTCCCACGCTCGCCGCACGCCCGCACGATCTCCTCGTCGTCACCCACGTCCTCGCACCGTCGCACCGCCGCCGTCTGCAGCCGGAACGGGGTCGGCACGGTCGAACGGGAGAGAAGGAGAGAGAGAGGCGGCCACGGTCGCGTGAGAGAGGAAGAAGAAGAAAGGAAGAAGAAGAAGAAAAAGAAAAGAAAATGGGGGGTTAAATAGAAAATTCGATTTTTTTGGAAAAATACCGAAAAATTAAAAAGTACATTTTCGGGATCCTCAGAACGCACCGATCGCAACGGTACCACTCGTGCCCAGGTGAACGGCCCGATCCACCCGCAACGAGCTTCCGAAGAAAAAGCCGAAACACACACCGGAAATCGGAAAACACACGTGGAAAAGCCGCGGAACGCCTCCGGGCCTCCGAAACAACTCCGGATCGCGCCGATCCGAACACGAAGAATGACCGAAACAAAATTTCGGACACAACGAAGCCGGACACTCCGAAAAACCAGATCTGGGACCAACGAAGAAGGATCCGAAAGGTCCGGGATATTACAGTCCTCCCCCCTTAAGGAATTTCATCCTCGAAATTGGGAACAACCCAAGGGGAAAGAATTGGAAGACTCACTCAAACAGGTACGGGAACTGCTGACGCATCTCGTCCTCACGCTCCCAAGAAGCTTCATCACCAGAGTGTCGCTGCCACACCACCTTTACCAAGGGGATGACCTTGCTCCACAGGTGCTGCTCTCGCCTATCCTCCACGCGGATGGGAAACTCTGGGAGAGAAAGATCTGGAGTCACCTCAGGCCAAACAGAAAACTCGAGCACATGAGAGTCATCGGGCACATACTTCCGCAACATTGAGACGTGAAACACGTCATGCACCGACGCCAACTCAAGGGGTAACTGCAACCGGTAAGCAACCTCACCGATGCGCTCCAAGATCACAAAAGGACCAACGTAGCGGGGACTTAGCTTCCCACGCCGTCCAAAACGCATCACCCCCTTCATCGGAGAAACTCTCAAGAACACACGATCGCCCACGGCGAACTCGAGAGGCTGCCTCCTACGGTCAGCATAGCTCTTCTGCCGACTCTGGGCCGCCAACATGTTCTGACGAACCAAGTGCACAACATCCACGCATTGCTGCACCAACTCTGGTCCCGTCACAACACGCTCACCAACCTCAAACCAATCAAGTGGAGTCCGACAAGGATGCCCATATAATGCCTCATAAGGAGCGATACCAATGCTCGAATGATAGCTGTTGTTATAGGCAAACTCCACCAACGGTAGGTGGTGAATCCAACTCCCCTGCCACTCCAGGCAGCAGGATCTCAGCATATCCTCCAACGTCTGGATGGTCCTCTCAGACTGACCATCAGACTGAGGATGATACGCCGAGCTAAAAGCCAACTCCGTGCCAAGAGCTCGCTGGAAACTCCTCCAGAATCCAGAAGTGAAGCGCGGATCCCGATCTGACACGATCGAAATGGGAATCCCATGCAACGGCACGATCCGCTCAACATACAAACGAGCCAACTTGGACACGCTCCAGCTGACTTTGACCGATAATAACCGAGTCACCTTCGTCAGCCTATCCACCAGCAACCAAATACTGTCCTGCCCACCCGGAGTCCTCGGCAACCCAACAACAAAATCCGTGGTCACGTGGTCCCACTTCCACGCAGGAACATCCAAGGACTGGAGAGTACCTCCTGGTCGCTGATGCTCCGCTTTCACCTACTGACAGATCAGGCACCTGGCCACAAATTCTGCGACATCTCTTTTCATGCCAGGCCACCAGAACTCTCTCCGCAAGTTTCGATACATCTTTGTCGCACCCGGGTGTACGGTGTACCTGCTCCCATGAGCCTCGCGCAACACCGCACGACGAATCTGCTCCTCCGCTAGGACCTACAGCCTGCCACGAAACCTCGCGGCACCGTCCTCGCCGAGTTCCACATCAGCCATCGCCAGAATTCGGGGCAACTCAGGGTCCGCATGCTGAGCCTCTGTCACCTGACGACGGATAGCAAGAGTGACAGTCAGACTCGCAAGCACTGCCAACCCTGGCTCCTGAGGAATCTTGAGCCTGAAAGATACTTCGGGCACTTGTTCCCAGAGCCTCCACTTCCTCAACATCAAGGCACTGACCGCAACCTTCCGACTCAAGGTATCGGCGACGACATTCATCCTGCCCGGCTGATATGACAGGGTGAAGTCATAATCCTTCATGAATTCCATCCAACGCCTTTGCCTGAGGTTCAGGTCCCTCTGCGAGAACACATAACTCAAACTCTGATGGTCAGTGAACACCTCGAACTTCTCGCCGTACAGATAATGCCTCCAGATCTTCAGCGCAAAGATCACCGCAGCCAACTCAAGGTCATGGGTATGGTAGTTCTCCTCGTGGGGCTTTAGCTGCCGAGATGCATAAGCCACCACTCTACCATGCTGCATCAACACAGCTCCCAATCCAACGCCGGAAGCATCTGTACACACCACGAAACCTCCCGATCCAGAAGGTAAAACCAACACCGGAGCCGAGGTGAGCAATCTCCTCAGTTCCCTGAAGCTCTGCTCACACTCCTCAGACCAGACGAAAGGCACATCCTTCCGCGTGAGTCTAGTCATCGGTGCCGCAATGCGAGAAAAATCCTAGATAAACCGGCGATAAAAGCCCGCAAGCCCCAAGAAACTCCGGATCTCCGTCACAGACCTCGGCCTCGGCCACTGCATTACTGCCTCGACCTTGGCGGGGTCCACGAAAATACCATCACCACAAATCACGTGCCCCAGAAAGTGCACCTCGCCGAGCCAAAACTCGCACTTGCTGAGCTTCGCATACAACTGGTGATCTCGCAACGTCTGCAGCACCACACCCAAATGGTACGCGTGCTCCTCGGCAGACTGCGAATAAACAAGGATGTCATCCACGAAGATGACCACGAACTGGTCCAAATTCGGATGAAACACCCTCTGCATCAAGTCCATGAAGGCTGTAGGGGCATTGGTGAGCCCAAACGGCATCACCAAAAACTCATAATGCCGGTACCTCATACTGAATGTAATCTTCTCCACATCGAACTCGCGAATTCTCAGCTGAAAGTAACCGGACCGCAAATCAATCCGCGAGAACACTCGCGCAGACTGAAGCTGGTCTAACAAATCATCAATCCGCGACAACGGATACTTGTTCTTAATGGTCACTTCATTCAGCTGCCGATAGTCAATGCATAGCCGCAGACTACCATCCTTCTTCTTAACAAACAACACGGGCGCACCCCAAGGGAAAAAGCTAGGACGAATGTACCCCTTGGCCAGCAGTTCCTGTAACTACGCCCTCAACTCCCTCAACTCAGCGGGGGCCATACAGTAGGGACCCTTCGCCAAAGGTCCCGTACCAGGCACAACCTCGATCACGAAATCGATCTCCCGCTGGGGAGGCAATCCAGGCAACTCCTCGGGAAAAACGTCGGGAAACTCGCACACTACCGGAATGTCCTCGACATTCGGCTCCATCCGGTCATACACAACCACGGACGCGAGGAAACCCTGACAACCAGAAACAAGCAATCGACGAGCTCGAATAGCGGAGATGAGGAATCGAGAAAAGGTGGAACGGATACCTTGGAAATAGAAGGTCCGCTTGCTCGGATGCTGGAAGTAGACCCTCTTCATTCCACAATCCACCACCGCTCCATGAGTCTCGAGCCAATCCATGCCTAGAATCACATCGTAATCCCGAAGCTGCAACGCATACAACCTGCCTGGCATACTCCGCCCATCGATCCAAATCGGAACCTGGTCGAAGCAATACGGGGTGACCATGAAATCACCCGAAGGTAACTCTACTGTCAAGTCACAAGACAACTGGGTCACCGGCTCCTCGATGCTCAGCGCGAAATCCTCCGAAATAAACGAATGAGACGCGCCAGAATCAAACAAAACCCGAGCCGCACAACCCAAAATCTGAACGGTACCTTCCACGAGCTGCGACGCCACTGCCTCTGCCCTGGTCATGTGCGTGATCTGGCCACGAGCTCTCTGCATGCCTCCCACACTAGCTGACCTGGGTAGCGGCGGATACTGTCCCTGCTGCTGCTGCCTCTGCTGCTGGGGAACCTGCTGTTGCGGCGGCCTCTGAGGACAGTCACGCGCCATGTGCCCTGGCTGGTCACACCGAAAACAGATAATCGGCACCGTGCACTGCCTGCCTGGGTGGAACCCACCACACCGTGGACACGGTCCTCGTGACCCACCCACTGATCCCTGACGCTGCAAAGGAATCGGCTGCTGTACAATGCCCAATGAAGCTTGCCCCTGATCCTTGGACTTCTTTTTACCGAACCCTTTCTTGAAAAACTTCTTGACCTTCGTGCCAAAGGACGCAGATCCTGTTACCGACGCTGCCTGTGCCGGCACTCCTGAACCACTCATCGCATGTTAGAAAGAACCCTGCTGCTGGGTAGCCGACTGCTTGCTGCGACCTGACAAAGACTGCCCCTGGCTGATCGGTCCTCGGGTCCTCTGCATATCCATCTCCAAGGAAGCCGCAACACAAGACGCCGTCTCTAGATCAGTGGCCCCGTTCGCGATCAGATGGTGCCTCAGCTCCTGCCACAAGCCCTGAACAAACTGCGCGGTCTTCACCCTCTCATGCTCCATGATGTGAGGTGCATACCGACCCAGTTCGACAAATCGGGCCCTGTACTGCAACACGGACATGTCGCCCTGCACCAGCTCCAGAAACTCCCGCATCCGCTGCGTAGCAACATAATCTGGACAGTACGTACGCTCGAAAGCACTAACAAAGTCGTCCCACTCGACCTGCTCAAGTGGACGAAGCTGAAAGGACGTCTTCCACTCGGAAGACCACTACTTCAGAGCCGTACCCTGCAACTGGTTGTAGGCCAACACCACTCTGTCCTCGGCAGCACTCTTCGCAGAACTGAACACCCGCTCCATCTCATCAAGCCAATCACGAGCCGCATCAGGGTCTGCCTGGCCGCTAAAGTAAGGTGGATGGAACTGCAGAAAGCCCCTCACTGCTCGGCCTGGCCCACCCCTAGCTGACGAGCCCTCACCAGCCTCTCCACCGAACTGTTGAGACATAAGCTGGTACATGCCACGGAAGAAATCCTCGGCCCCCGGAACCCTCGCAGTAGCCGCGGCCTCGGTAGCTCCTAGTGGCGCTCTGCTATGCTCCTCCTGGTCCCCCTGGACCCCCTCCTGGATCTCCTGACCTCCAGCCGGCTGCCCCTGCTGAGAGCGAGTGCTCCGCCTCGGCGCCATACTCGCTCCTGGAGCAAAAGACAGAAAACACGAAAATGGCATGGTCAAGAAAAACACACGATGCCCGATACCAGTGTCAACTGTACATCATTGCTGTGGACAAGTGGACCACTATAATTACCTATGATTCTCATGTAATTCCACAACCGCGCTCTGATACCAGCTGTAACGACCCGAGAATCTGATTATCGGGAAGGCCCGATAACCCGAGACTCGTACCGCCACCCACGAGTCCGAAGACTTGCAAGGGTTAGAAGGATGGTGTGGAAACTACGCAAGCATCACAAGTAATCGCAGAAATTAAACAGTTATAATATTAAGCAGGAAATAAATTAGTAATTTAATTTATACATGGTCCACAAGATAACAACAGTAGTAGTCTACAACTAGTACAGAGACAAGAAAAGAAAGTACAGCTATGTTGGGTTAGATGGACGCAATCTATCTCCACTGAGTGTGGATCTAGAGGGGGGGTGAATAGATCAACTTGCATAATTTAAAACTTCTGTAAGTTCTAAAGCGGAATTTAGGCAAACATCAGTTAAGCTAAAGGAAGAATGCTAAGCAAAGGGTCGACCCATGAAAGCCATTCACCATATCTATATATCGAAAGCTAGACATGAGCATGAGCGATGAAACCAAATAAGCTAAGCAAGAATTCCCATCGCACACAGATCAAACAAAAACACAAACACACTGCACACACAATTTTTAGGTGGTTCGGTCAACGACCTACGTCCACCCCACACTCAACCGAGTATGGCTTCCTGCTGCGCAACACAGTTTGCGTCCGCTGGGCTTTACAGCTTGGCCAAACAATCCACTGATACACAGCTTCGCTGGGCACTACAGCTTGCCGACCAGAGGATCTGATCCTCTGCAACCGCTGGGGAAATATAGCTTAACCCGTCCAGTGGAGACTACCACTGCAAGACCGCTGACACACAGCTTGAGGAAACAATATTCGGAAATGATAGACAGAATCAAAACGAAAAAGAAAAACCCAAAAGTAATGTAGCTCTAAAGAGCAAAGCTCATCTCTAGTTTTGAACCACGAGACTGAGATACAAACTCTCTCACTCTCACTCTCAATCAACTCTCTATCTCTTCTTCTCTCGTTTTCTTCTTCTTCTATATTTCTTCTTCTTCTCGGTATCTTTTCTCTCAGTGGATCGAAGGAGCCTTGCTGCTTTGGCTGTATAGACTTTCTATCATTCTCTTCGATCTCTCTTCTTCTGTGGAAGAAGGCATGTTTATATAGCAACAGCAGCAGCAGCAGCAGGCGTGTGCTCTCCACGTTTCCCGCCAAAGCATTTGGACCACGTGGCAACATCCAATGGAGTGTCAGAACACGTGTCCTCATCTGGATACCTTATTCTTCTCGGATCACGAGCCAGGTACCTCGGATCACGTGCCCTTCATTTGTCTCTGCATTCCCTGTCAGACAGACAAGAACATATTCAGTTTAACTGTAAACCCTGTACAGGCTTTGCAACCACGAGTGCAATGCAAAGTATGCACAACGCAGTGTATAGACTCAATGATCGTAAAGGCTTCATGAGAAGGAAAGCAGTGTATAGACTTAGTAAATATAAAGGCTTCATAAGAAGGAAAATCAGTGTACAGACTTGCCCAAAGTATAGACTTTATATGAAGAGGCAACGGCTGTACATACTTCCTATATGAAGCAGCCACTGTACATACTCAAGGTGAAGACCGATGCCAATGTATAGACTTTACTGAAGACAACGGACTCGAGTGCAGTGTACAGACTTGACTATGCTCACCCAATACCAATGTATATACTTGATGCTCAAAGAGTGACTGTACAGACTTGATAACGATGCAGAACGAACGGATGTACATACTTCATGTGAAAGCCCAATGTACAGACTTTGAAGAACAAGCATCTACAGTCCAATGTGTGGACTTGTCGTTCACTGGTGAGTGTACAGACTTCGAATGAAACACCAATGTGTAGACTTACCACCGACCATTGTGTAGACTTGAAGAAGTGAGACGATGGCTAAGACACTGTACAATCGGATGTATAGACTTTACTTAACACAGTCCGATGTACAGACTTGGAATTTCAACTGAAGGGTGTATAGACTTGACCAAACAGTCCAGTGAATAGACTTGAATAGCTGAGGCCAGTGTACAGACTTGCCACCGACCAATGTGTAGACTCGATCAGCATAAGGCACAGTATAGACATCAACTCTGCACATCGAATGTATAGACTTCAAGTGTGAAGACCATTGTATAGACTTTGGATTCGAAGACCAATGTGCAGACTTTGGATTTGAAGACCAATGTGCAGACTTCAACTTTCACTGTGGATGTACAGACTTTAGGAAATCAAGCGATGTATAGACTTGAAGCTCCACGATGGATGTATAGACTTCAAATATCACTGTGGATGTATAGACTTCAAATATCACTGTGGATGTATAGACTTCAGGAAATCAAGCGATGTGTAGACTTCAAAGAAGTTGGCGATTCAATGTACAGACTTGATGAAGCGAAGCCAATGTACAGACTTGAGTGTAGCTAAAGTCTTGATCGTAGGAATAGGCTGGAGTGTATAGACTTCAGGCTTCAGAAACAAGTGTACAGACTTCACTTAAGAAACGTAGGGAAAGACTCCAATGTATAGACTTTGGCTTGAACGAAAGTCAGTGAAGAATGAATAGACTTTCACGATGTGTAGACTTTGGATACGTGAAAGCTACAGTGAAGGAATGTACACACTTGACCAATTCAAAGGCGAATCGAGTGTTCAGACTCTGAGTCCAAACCCAACGGCTGTACAGACTTAGAATGTGAAGACTGATGTACAGACTTCATTAATCAAAGCATGAATGAGACGCTGTACAGACTTAGCCTAAGACATGCATGAACTGACGCTGTATAGACTCAATCTAGACAAGTCTGCTAAAGGAGTCGACCAATCAGATGAAGGAATGTACACACTTGACCAATTCAAAGGCGAATCGAGTGTACAGACTCTGAGTCCAAACCCAACGACTGTATAGACTTAGAATGTGAAGACTGATGTACAGACTTCATTAATCAAAGCATGAATGAGATGCTATACAGACTTAGCCTAAGACATACATGAACTGACGCTGTATAGACTCAATCTAGACAAGTCTGCTAAAGGAGTCGACCCATCAGAGGATGCGTCGACCCATGACAGTGAGAAACGCAAACAGCAGTGTATGAAATGCAAAGAACACATAGTCAATCTGATAGAGCAATTTCATCAAAGCAAGAGCAGTTGCCAATCAATCAAAACAATGGTGTTGCCAATGAAATAAAGTAAGTGTCAACATCATCAACATAGAGGGGTCACAACAATCTCCCCCTTTTTGATGATGGCAACCCCATATGAAGTAGAATAACAACATCCTGACATATAGGTATATGTTTGATGAAAGACATGATGAGTTATGCAGATTGACATGCATATGCTATGAATGCATGCAACTCACTGCCTCAAACTCTCCCTTATCATTATGCATATACACTCCCACTCCCCCTTGGAGTGAATTCAGAATTCAGACAGATATGTATTCTCCCCCTAGACATCCCCCTAGACAATATTCTCCCCCTTTGCCATCAACAAAGAGGAGGAAAAAATTAAATAAAAGGGAAGGATCAAGAGAAGAAATGACTGGCATTCTGTAGTTCATGAATAAGCATTCTAAAGTATAGAGTCTTCAGTCATATGAAGTTAGAAACTGCTGTCAGAAAGAGTTCTGGTTTAAGGATGATAAAATTTAGAGTTCATGCACTACAAGCAATAGATAAGTTCACTGTGCATGATAAAATAATAAACCAGAATCACATTTGCATGAAAGATTTAGTTTCATAATATCTTACTTTCATAGTCTCATAAAAAATATTGAGAGAAACCAAGTCATGTATTGAAACTAAACAAATTGACACTCATGAACTTTTCTTTTGAAGGAGCAGCATTATCAATATTAGACCATTTAGAGCATTCAGGTACCATAAGTCTTTCTGCGTAAGGGTATACGTTTATCAGACGCCAATACCCCTAGATACTCAACAAGATGGACCATTCTGCCTATGATCAAATTTAACAGAACTGAGTTACACCTTTTTGTGTGAGGGTACACGTTTATCAGACGCCAGTTACCCCCAGATACTCAGTGAAACCAGCATGCTATTTTAAACATTTTATACAGAGATAGCTGATACACTTCATAACATGAGTGTTGTCCACATCTGTGATGGATCACTCAGTTTCTCAGTGATTTACCAGTCATTGCTCTGCCAATATTAATTTTCAATGATTTTCAATGTTTTTCAATATCTTTCTTAGCTGTCCTTTTTATGTTTCAGAATGACTTGTTTAAGAACAATACACATACTTAACCTCTCTAACATGATTTCAGATGAGTTTTCAGATTTCAGATATGATTAGCTTTGTCTGACATGAAATAAGAAAGAGGTTGAGAGTTTTATCAATTTTCAACTTACTTATATACTGATTGTAATCTTTAAACTCCAACCATTATAAGATTTAAACCATTACATCAGTCTTTGAACAATTCAAATTCTTATAAATGAAGAAGTCCAGTTTCTACTGCTTAGAAATCAGAACTGACCAACAGATTGCCATAATGTCAGAGACAAGTATTCAGAGTTAAAGGTTGAATGACTTCAAGAAAGTTGAAACCACTCTGAATTTCTAGCAATACTCCCCCTGTCTATATGCATGCAATTTGCTAATGAAAGGCAAGAATTAATTGAGAGAGAGCTTATGCATAGGTCATGAATGAATGATATGCAAAGACATGCAAATACTCGACAAGCTCCCCCTGAATATATGCAATGTTTTCTTTGAACACTGAACAAAGTATTTTGAAATTCATGCTCATTCAGACTCCCCTATCAATCAATATAACCCATGGTACTAGGCAGAGAACCTGGTCTCAAGGACCATCTCACACATAGTGAGAACCTCCAGACAGATTTCCCTGCCCTTTAGTAGCCTACTATTTAATATACCACGGTTATGTAGAGAAATGCAATATAGGACAGTTCTACATGCATGTTCAGTAATGATTATGAGTTTGTTTCAATATTCACATCCACATGAATTATCCAAGCAATCAAATGCAAGTCCACATCAGAAATTTTATTCACAGCAGTTAAACAATCATTCATCATGCTGAAATTTACATAAGCCAAGTTCTCTTCTAAGAAACTTAAAATTTTCATTCCCAAGAGGCTTAGTAAAAATATCAGCAATTTATTTTTCAGTTTCTATGAAATTCATTTCAATCTCATTTTTATTTACAGCATCTCTAAGAAAATGATATTTTATCTCTATATGCTTAGTCCTAGAATGGTGAACAGGATTTTTAGCAAGGTATATAGCACTAGTATTATCACATAAAAATGGAATGCATCCCAGATTTATCTGATAATCAGCCAGTTGGTGCTTAATCCAAAGTACTTGGGCTGCACAATTACATGCTGCAACATACTCAGCTTCAGCTGTGGATAATGCTACAGTGTGTTGCTTCTTAGATGCCTAAGACACTAGACAGCCACCAAGGAATTGACAGTAGCCACTGGTACTTTTTCTATCTACTCGACACCCAGCATAGTCTGCATCAGTGTAGGCTAGAAGCTCTAACTCACACTTAGTAGGATACCAGAGACCTAGTTCTTGGGTGCCTAGTAAATACCTAAAAATCCTTTTCACAGCTTTAAAGTGAGTTTCTTTAGGACTGGCCTGAAATCTAGAGCATAAACACACAGCAAATTGTATATCAGGCCTAGATGCTGTAAGATAGATAAGAGATCCGATCATACCTCTGTATAGCCTTTGGTCCACAGGTTTACCTTTAGAATCTTCATCCAAACTGGTTGAGGTACACATTGGAGTAGCTATTTCCTTGAGGTTGTCCATTTTGTACTTCTTCAATAAGTTCTTTACATACTTGGACTGAG
The DNA here is from genome assembly GCA_022559845.1 of Amorphophallus konjac. NCBI lineage: Eukaryota > Viridiplantae > Streptophyta > Magnoliopsida > Alismatales > Araceae > Amorphophallus > Amorphophallus konjac. Next base: position 470,710,989 of record CM040122.1, read on the forward strand.
AGATGAAGGTGCCATCTTCTGTTTGTGTAACCTGCAGTCCAAGAAATAGTTTGAGCTCACCTATTGAGCTCATTTCAAATTCATCAGTCATTATTTGAGAGAATTCTTCACACAATTTGGGGTTAGTTGACCCAAACACAATGTCATCCACATAAATCTAAATGATAAGAATATCTGGATGGCTTACCTTGGTAAACAATGTTTGATCAACTATACCTCTTGTGAAGTTCTTGTCGGTGAGAAATTTGCTCAACCTGTCATACCAAGCTCTAGGAGCTTGCTTTAAACCATAGAGAACTTTATTGAGCTTGTAAACATGATTAGGGAAATCTAAACATTCAAACCCAGGAGGCTGTCTCACATATACATCCTCATTAATTTCCCCATTTAGAAAAGCAGATTTCACATCCATCTGCTGAAGATTTATTCCTAGGGAACATGCATAAGCCAATAAAACTCTTATTGCTTCTAACCTAGCTACAGGGGCAAAAGACTCTTCAAAGTCTATTCCAAATTCTTGATTGTACCCCTGAACTACAAGTCTGGCTTTATTTTTAGTAACATTCCCTGCTTCATCAGTTTTATTTTTAAATACCAATTTAGTCCCTATGACTGTTTCATGATCAGGAGGTGGAACCAAAAACCACACCTTATTCCTGTCAAATTGATTGACCTCCTCATGCATGGCATTAATCCAATGCACATCTTGGAGAGCACAGTCAATGGACTTGGGTTCTGTGTTTGATACAAAAGCATAAGCATTCAGTTCATGTTGAATTCTTAAGTGGCCTCTAATCTTACGAGGGTCATGCAGATTTCCAATAACATTATCTACAGGATGATCCTTGAGATATCTAATATTTGCAATTGGACTATCATGAACTTGATTTACCTCCCCCTGAACTGTAGGCTCCTCTTCATTAAGCTCTTTATGTCCTTCTTCATCCTCGGATTTGTCTGTAGGATCTCCTTCCTTCAGAATTTCACCATTATTTTTATTCCTACATTGACCAACATTAGAATTTACCAAGGATTCATCAAAAACTATGTGTGGAGATTCTTCAACAGTCTTAGAGTTCAGATTGTACACTCTGTATGCTCGGATGTTTTCAGAATAGCCAAGAAAAATTCCTGGTTCTCCTTTAGGTTCAAATTTATCAAGGTCCTTCTTATCATTTATGTGAATGAAACATTTACAACCAAAGACCTTGAAGTGAGCAATAGAAGGTTTCTTACCTTTTAAGATCTCATATGGTGTTTGCTGGGTAGAAGGTCTTACCATGGCTCTGTTAATTACATAACAGGCAGTGTTCACTGCTTCAGCCTAAAATTTCCTTGGTAGACCACCTTCGACAAGGAGTGTACGACCCATTTCCACTAGGGTTCTGTTCCTTCTCTCCACAACTCCATTCTGCTCAGGTGTCCTTGGTGAGGAGTACCTGTGGTTGATTCCATTTGACCTGCAGAATTCATCAAATTGTGAGTTTTCAAACTCACCTCCATAATCAGACAAAATGTTTTCAATTTTCTGATTTGTTTTATCATAAAACTCTTGAAATTCAGAGAAAGCATCACTCTTATTAGATAAGAAATAAACCCGAGTATACCTAGAAAAGTCATCTACCATGACAAACCCATACCTCCTCCCTGATAGGCTGACAGATCTAGTTGGCCCAAAAAGGTACATATGTATCAGCTCATAGGGTTTGGAAGACAGATTTTCAGTTCTAGACTTAAATGACTTTCTAGTTATCTTTGATTGAGTGCATGCATCACAGATTTTATTTTCTTTCTTGAATGAGACTTCAGGAAGTCCTCTAACCATGCCATGCTTATTTAATTTGTGCAAAACAGTGTAGCTAGCATGACCTAACATACGATGCCATAAAAATGCTATGTCTTCTCTACTGGCAGTAAGGCAAAGGTTAGTGTGCTGAATTTCATCTAAATTTATCATGTAAGTATTATTTATTCTTTTTCCAGAAAATTTGACAATATCAGAATCAGGTTCAAAAACCTTGCAGCATTGAGAATTAAATAAAACATTGTAACCTTTATCACATAACTGGCTGATGCTAAGTAGATTATCGGCTAACCCTTCAACCAGCATAACATCATCAATGCAGCAGGTAGAACACTTACCTACCTTACCTGATCCGATAATCCTACCCTTTGTGTTGCTTCCAAAGGTGACAAGGTCTTCTACTTTCTCAGTCAGCATGCAAAATTTGGCCTTATCTCCTGTCATATGCCTGGAGCAGCCGCTATCCATGTACCACAAGTTGTTCTTGACTGCCAGGCATACCTGCATACACAATTAGGTAGAGAAGTTTGGAACCCAAGACTGATTGGGCTCCAATATAAATGAACTAGAAGCAAAGCAGGAAAGCAGATGTTTCGGAATCCACATTTGTTTAAATGAACTTTGTTCAGTGGATCCTACAGATTTTCTTCTGTTGTTGTTCCTTTTCTTTTTATTATTCTTTTTCTTATTGGCAACAACATGATTATTGACAGTATTGTTATTTCTGTGCCAGTGCCTTGGCCAGGGTGTGTTCACAAAATTTTGGCCATAGTAGTTCCTGGGCTGGCTAGGGAAATATTGGTTTCTAGATGTCCAGTAACCATACCCATTTACCCAATTTCTACTGTAAGGCCTTTGATATTGAGCACCCTGGTGTGCAAGACCTGTAAACCTACCCTGAGTTCTAGACCAATCTGACCTATTGAAGTAGGTTGGCTGTGCATTGTAGTGGGTCTGAGCTCTGGGTTGATAAAAATAATTGGGTTGACTCCTAGCAGCACTCTGTCCCCCATGTACTTTGGACCCTGCTGACCTATACACATGTTTGTATTGGGTCTTCTTCAGAGGTGGAGTTGATGGTGGAGACTTGGTTACCTTGACCTGGGGTTTACTGGACTGTGCAGGTTGACCCCTAACCTGAGTCTGAGCCCTAGGATTCTGCTTGGATGTGCTGGCTCTACTAGGCTCATTAACCTTTCGTTTGCCCTTCTCCTCAGCACTGGGCTTTTTCAGATTAGCAGTTTTGTTCATCAAATTTGTTGAGTTCATGTTAATTAGAGGTCCCTTTTCCTTTTGAGCAACAAATGAAATTGTTCTCATCCCAAATGTTTTTGTTGCACTAGAACCAAATCCTAGGCCCTCTTTTCTGAAATTAACCTTTGACCCTAACAAAGCATTTAAGTTATCTGTTCCTTGGGTCATTTTCTCAATGGTTTTCATTTTATCCTCATTATCTTTCTGAAGTTCATCAATAGACTTTTTCAGCTCATTGTTGACATTGAGGACAGCTTCATATTTTTCAGAGATGATTTTTACTTCACTTTCACATTTTTGAATCTTCAGCTTCCATTCATCAATTTCATTTTCAAGCCTTAGATTCTCTTCCCTAGAAACCTTTAACTCAATTTTGATGTCCTCTACTTCAGAGCATGTGAGTTTCAGTTTATCATTTTCAGATTCCAAACATGCAATTTTATCAGATAGAGTTTTATCATTTTGCATGGAATTCATTTTTCTTCTAAGATGCCTATTATCTTTTCTATTATCATCAGCTCTATCAGCTATGTCATGATAAGCATCTACCCAATCAGCAATTGTGAAGTTTTCAAATCTAGTGATTACCTCATCTGTGTCCTCCTCTCTATCTTCGGAGCTTGTTGCCATAAGGCAAATAGGCTGTTCAGATTCGGCTTCACTATCTGAGCTGCTGCTGAACGAGCCTTCATCTTCATCACTCCATGTGCTGATCATAGCTCTTCCCTTCTTGGTTTTCTTCTTTGACCTGTCCTTATGTTTCTAATTGTCTGGACAGTCAGCTTTCAGATGCCCTGGTTTCCTGCATTGATAACAGACATTAGCTTCATTTTTCTTTGCAGATTTAGATTTATACCTTTTATCCTTTCGGCCACCATTATATTTCTTCTGGCCGAACCGTCCTGCTCCCTTTCTGAGAAATCGCCTGAACTCTCTAGTCATCATGGCTATCTCAGATCGAGTCACATCTTCTTCTTCATTTAGGCTCTCCTCTGATCATGAAGAGCTGCTGGAACTGGATTTTGTTGATTTGCTGGAACTGGCCTTCAGCGCTATCGGCTTCTTCTTCCTCTCGGCTTCATCTGTCCTTGGCATGTTTATCTCATATGCCATTAGTGAGCCAATCAGCTCATCAGCTTTAGTATTACGCAAGTCCCTTGACTCCTCCATCACTGTTGCTTTGGTGTGCCAAATGGGAGTCAGGGAGCGCAGAATTTTCCTCACTACATCATACTCTATCTGAGGTTTCTCAAAACCTCTGAGGCCATTGGTTATGACAGTCAGCCGAGCGTACATTTCGCTGATGGACTTGTTCTGCTTTATCTTGAAGGCTTCATACTCAGATACAAGAAGATTGGCCTTCTGCTCTCTTACTTGAGATGTACCTTCATGAATTACTTCCAGCGCATCCCACATCTCCTTAGCTGATTTGCAAGCAGACACACGGGAGAATTCTGTAGGATGCAGAGCGCACTGGACAGCATTTATAGCACTCCAATTCAGCGTGGACCTTCTGATCTCCTCATTGGTCCATACATCTTCATTCGGGGACAGCTCATAAGGTCCCTTACTGATAATCTTCCAAATCTCATAATCCTTAGCCCTGAGGAACACTTGCATACGGTTCTTCCAGTATGCGTAGTTTGATCCATCAAAGAATGGGGGCTTCATTGTTGAGTGACCTTCGGCAATCATCCCTCGAGCATCCATCTCTGCCTATTCTCTTCGGGCGATGAGTCCCTGCAGAAGAGTTAGGCTCTGATACCAAGTGTTGGGTTAGATGGACGCATTCTATCTCCACTGAGTGTGGATCTAGAGGGGGGGTGAATAGATCAACTTGCCTAATTTAAAACTACTGTAAGTTCTAAAGCGGAATTTAGGCAAACATCAGTTAAGCTAAAGGAAGAATGCTAAGCAAAGGGTCGACCCATGAAAGCCATTCACCATATCTATATATCGAAAGCTAGACATGAGCATGAGCGATGAAACCAAATAAGCTAAGCAAGAATTCCCATCGCACACAGATCAAACAAAAACACAAACACACTGCACACACAATTTTTAGGTGGTTCGGTCAACGACCTACGTCCACCCCACACTCAACCGAGTATGGCTTCCTGCTGCGCAACACAGCTTGCGTCCGCTGGGCTTTACAGCTTGGCCAAACAATCCGCTGATACACAGCTTCCATGGGCACTACAGCTTGCCGACCAGAGGATCTGATCCTCTGCAACCGCTGGGGAAATACAGCTTAACCCGTCCAGTGGAGACTACCACTACAAGACCGTTGACACACAGCTTGAGGAAACAATATTCGGAAATGATAAACATAATCAAAACGAAAAAGGAAAACCCAAAAGCAATGTAGCTCTAAAGAGCAAAGCTCAGCTTTGGTTTTGAACCATGAGACTGAGATACAAACTCTCTCACTCTCACTCTCAATCAGCTCTCTATCTCTTCTTCTCTTGTTTTCTTCTTCTTCTCTGTATCTTTTCTCTCAGTGGATCGAAGGAGCCTTGCTGCTTTGGCTGTATAGACTTTCTATCCTTCTCTTCGATCTCTCTTCTTCTGTGGAAGAAGGCATGTTTATATAGCAGCAGCAGCAGCAGGCGTGTGCTCTCCACGTTTCCCGCCAAAGCATTTGGACCACGTGGCAACATCCAATGGAGTGTCAGAACACGTGTCCTCATCTGGATACCTTGTTCTTCTCGGATCACGAGCCAGGTACCTCGGATCACGTGCCCTTCATTTGTCTCTGCATTCCCTGTCAGACAGACAAGAACATATTCAGTTTAACTGTAAACCCTGTACAGGCTTTGCAACCACAAGTGCAATGCAAAGTATGCACAACGCAGTGTATAGACTCAATGATCGTAAAGGCTTCATGAGAAGGAAAGCCGTGTATAGACTTAGTAAATATAAAGGCTTCATAAGAAGGAAAACCAGTGTACAGACTTGCCCAAAGTATAGACTTTATATGAAGAGGCAACGGCTGTACATACTTCCTATATGAAGCAGTCACTGTACATACTCAAGGTGAAGATCGATGCCAATGTATAGACTTTACTGAAGACAACGGACTCGAGTGCAGTGTACAGACTTAACTATGCTCACCCAATACCAATGTATATACTTGATGCTCAAAGAGTGGCTGTACAGACTTGATAACGATGCAGAACGAACGGATGTACATACTTCATGTGAAAGCCCAATGTACAGACTTTGAAGAACAAGCAGCTACAGTCCAATGTGTGGACTTGTCGTTCACTGGTGAGTGTACAGACTTCGAATGAAACACCAATGTGTAGACTTACCACCGACCATTGTGTAGACTTGAAGAAGTGAGACGATGGCTAAGACACTGTACAATCGGATGTATAGACTTTACTTAACACAGTCCGATGTACAGACTTGGAATTTCAACTGAAGGGTGTATAGACTTGACCAAACAGTCCAGTGAATAGACTTGAATAGCTGAGGCCAGTGTACAGACTTGCCACCGACCAATTGTGAGCGACGTCACGCGGTTCGGGGAGCGGAGAGGACGCGGAGCGCGCGGGCTCCTCTTTTTGTTTGCTGCAACACAGGAATAAGAGAAGAGAGAAGGGGCCACCACGGGAGATTACTCCGGCGGGGCGAGCGGGACAAATGTAATATAACAAGATATGGGGGTTAAACGGCCATAGCGGAAAGTGACTCGCCGCGACCTCGGGGGGGACGGGAATGGTGCAGAAATTAAATAGCCAGAATTGAAACGGCCATTGGGGAAGTGACTCGCCGCGGCCTCGAGAATATGAATAGATAAGAATATAACATATAAGAACGGGAATTTAAACGGTCATTGGGGAAGTGACTCGCCGCAGCCTCGAGAACATGAATAGATAAGAATATAACATATAAGAACGGTAATTTAAACGGCCATTGGGGAAGTGACTCGCCGCGGCCTCGATGACAAGATGTGATTGCCAAGGGCCAAAAGACCCCAAAATAAAGAAAGTGATCACGCCTACCTCAAGAGCGGGAGATGGCGAGTTGTTCTTCCTCCCCCTTCGGCCGGCCGATGGAGAGGGCTTTCCTTGGTTACCCTTGTAAAACAGTAGACAATAAACGAACGGAATTAGAAAATGGCAGTGTAATAACAATTCCTTGCAATAAAAGTAATGAGATCGTGACCTGACACACACCTGGTTGGTGTGGTTTTAAACCCCTCTCGGACTCGAGTAGGAGGAAAATGCGATGATGAATGCAAGAAGTATGCAAGAGACGGCGCCCTTATGTAGGGAGATAGAGGATGCAATATGAGGAATGTAAAGAACTATGTAGAAAAAGGGGAAGAAAAAGGCTTATTGGAGGAGCCGTGGGTGAGATCCGGCGGAGCTCCGGCAGCGTAGGGACCACGTGCAAGCGCGGTGGATGAAGACGACCTTTCTCTCGCGAGCGTGGGCACCCGAGAAGCCGGCAGAACCTCCACCTACAAAAGACCCCACGGGTTAGAAAATGACTCCGGTAGCCTCTGGGCTCCGGCAGCCTATCGGATCTCTTAGAAGCTCCTCCAGAACTGAGGGGGTGGGCCTCTATTTATAGGGCTCCGGAGGGTGGAGGCGTCCAGGACCCTGGACACCTCCATCAGGGAAAAAAAGATAGTTTATTCTATTTTTATTCATTTTTTCGGAATATTTTTGTGGAGGCGTCCAGGGCCCCGGACGCCTCTCACAGGTCCACCGAACACCGCCGACGGCCGCACGCGGTTTGACACAACTCGTGATTTTGTGAGCGGCGCCTCATGATTCAGAAATGGGCGCGTCCAGCTGTCTGGACGTCTCCATAATTTAGATTTTTTCACACACGACAAACGGTCGTTCGGTGGGCGGCGCCCGTGAGGGAGTTGATGGAGGCGTCCAGGGGCCTGGACGCCTCCATAAATATATTATTTTTATTTTTTTGTTTTATCTTTTTATGCCAAAGCATATATATATATTTTTTATATTTGTTTTTATGGAGGCGTCCAGGGGCCTGGACGCCTCCATTAATATATTATTTTTTATTTTATTTTGTCTTTTTATGCCAAAGCATATATTTTTTTTTATATTTTTTTTTATGGAGGCGTCCAGGCCCGTCCAGGGGTCTGGACGCCTCCATTAATATATTATTATTTATTTTGTTTTGGGCTTTGAAAAATAAATTAAAAGAATGGGGGCGTCCAGGGGCCTGGACGCCCCCATAAAGACCCACCCGGGTCCTCAGTTCAGGCGTTGGCGACCGCCCGGCAGACACCCTTCTTGGTTCCGGAACCTCCTGATGCGTCTGACTGGTGTTGATGCCGTCCGAATGCCGTGACGAGATGATTCCGGATGCCGAAAAGGGCGGAAGAAGACTCAAGAAAAGGATGCACTCAAGTGATTCAAAACGCGTAAGCCGTTGCGGGGCGTTGTATAGTAATATGAGACTTTCTCAGGAGACGTCAGGAATGGCGTGTCTACAGCTGCCCCGCCTTGGCGTCTGCTTTACAAGGGAGCGACACGTAGTGGAATGGTATCGAAGTGGAGTGAAATGAAGTAGGAGCGGACTGATAAGTTGATGCCAAGGTGTGATAAGACACGCTTTTGATGTTACTGTCTGGAATTTTTCCTGGAGTTTCAGTGAGGCAACCTTTGAAGAAGGTCTTTCAAATCTTGACGATTGCTTGGACGGAGATCAAATAAGGGAGGGTGAGATGTGCGCTCAGGCACGTAAAAGAGACCAACTTCTCGGTGTGGAAGTACCTGGGTCATAAACCGGAGGTTTCACCTTTGGGGAGCGGTTACCAGCCAATGTGGAAGTGCTGCGGCCAAGGTGGGTCAAACAAGGTAAAAAGTAAAGGAATATCTGAGGGTCTGTCCAAACAAGGGTCTCCTTTGGAAGAGCAGCGTAAGGCCGTTTCAAGGAAATTTAGTATTTTATTCGGAGTGGAATATCTCATATTTGTAAGAATTGAAGCACAGCGGCTTTCGCAATCGAATCACTTGAATGATCTTCCGCAATAAATCAAAGTCCTATATGAATGCATGCTGGGCTTAAAGAAAAATTTAAAACAAACTAAAATAGAAAACAACCAAGGATAATATTGTCAACTTGTTAAGAACGGGTCAGGATACCGATCCGGTGAGCCAACACTGGGCTGGGGCCCGTTTATCCGCGCACCAACTCACTGAATGGAACCGTCGTCCCCATGCTACCACAAGTTAACGGCCTATCCGTACAACCCAATTTCTTCGGGTTCATCACTGTTTTTGTTGAAGGGGAACTCAAATCCCAGATTCGTTCGGGTCGCAAGGTCCTTGACATGTTCTAGTAGCGTAGGTATCATATACTATGATGCATGACATGGTGGGACCAACCATTGAAAGGTGGGACAGGAGACAGGACAAAGACGTCCGTTAGTAAAACCTGCACAGACTAGCAAAGGTTATCAGAAAGTAGCAGAATCATAGCAGAATCGCACCACACTACAAAGAAGATCCAGACAAAATCTTGACAATGACCACTGATGTGACATGTTTTATCCTGTAGCGCCCTACCCTTCCTATAAGAACTCCCCTTAGGCTAGTTCATTCAAATGCACTAAGGTGGGTTTTGGAAGCTCAGGAGAGGAAGGAGAGGAGAATCTAGATATTTCAGGATGGAAGGAGAGTCTTCCCGCGTTATGAAGAGGAGCAGGCCTAGCAGCGAGATTAGGCGACTCTCCGACCTCGAGGGTCATCTGAGTGGGACGATCATGTCGCATATGGTAAGCTGATTCTTTTCAAATTTCTCCACGTGAGCCTTCTTCTTACTTCCTTCATTTCTTCTTCTTTCTTTTCTCTTCCAGCCATATCCACTCTTCCCAGGCCCGAGGAAGTTTTCCAAACTGCCATGGCTTTCAAAGCTAACTTCCAACATCTCCATCGGCATGAGGGCCATACTCTCGAAGTGGCATCTGCAGGGGCTCCTTATTCACGCCAAATACTACGAGAAGATTCGTATGGACTGGGCGGATATGGGCGCACTAGTGGAGATCTGGCATCCCCAGACCCACACTTTTATCTTCCCGACCTTTGAGGTGACCATCCTCCTCGAGGAGGTGGAACTTCTGCTCGGATTGAAGAAATTCAAGAGTGACGGGAAGGTGAAGGCTATGCGGATGCTGATACGGAGGACTTCCGAAAGCGTCCTTGGAAGCTTCATGCCGCCTGACGCGGCTAGGAAGGTGCGTAATCAAAAGGGGATTGATTTTCAAAAGCTTGCGGAGTGGGTCATGGACGCCCTGAGGGGGGCACCAGATGATGACTACTTAGAAGGAATCATGAAGGGGTTCACTATCTGTCTGGCGGGTGCTCTCTTGTTTCCTCATACCGACAACATAGTGGAGGAGGATCAACTAAGTGCCCTTTGCGGAATCTGGAGTGGAAAGAGGGTGGGACCCGCCGTCCTTGCCTATCTTTACAGCGGCCTTACTGCCTCGAGCATGGGTAAGCCTCCTTTTGGTTGCGCACTTATCTTGAATTGCTGGCTTGATTTGCACTTAAAATTCGACCACCGCGAGGGAATGCCAACTGCTTCGAAGCTCTTCCAACAAAGCCCTCTTCATCACATAGCCGACGTGTTAGGCTTCGGTGGTGCTGTAGTGAACCGCGTTCCGTGGCTGAAGAAACGTGAAGACTGGCGGTCTCACTTCCGTACCATGACACAAGGCTTCTTTACTTGTGCACCGGCATATTTACTTTCGCTTGATCTCCTCATGAGGCCTTCTCCTGAAGTTGATCTTCAACTGATTGGCACAACCGAGTTCGTCCTTTATAACGCGCATCGATGCTGCCTCCAGGTCGGCATTCCACGCCATTCATTCCCACTACCGACTGACATCGTTCCTTTGAAGAAGAGGGAGTTGGGCACGGAGGCAGATGCGAGGGAAGCGAAAGCCATTAAAGCTCCCTGGAAGATAAGTGTTGCGGGAAAGGTCTTAGCGCACGTGGGGGAAGAATGTGAGCTGTGGAGGGCTTATGTAACCGAACTGGGGAAGTTAAGGCCTAAGGTGCCTAAGCCCCTGATGTAGTTCATTCTGCTTCTCTGATGAATAAAATCTGGCATGGATGTTTTGGGACCCCCGTCCACTTAATTATTATTATCTTTTATGTGGTTTTTTCTTTTTCTTTGTGTTTTTTCTTTTGTTTGGATTATATACATACTCTTATCTTTTTTCCTTTTATTATATATTTTTTAAAATTTTTATTATGGGGGCGTCCAGGGTCTTGGACGCCCCTACTTTTTTATTTATAATTTTTTTTCAGTTTTTTGTTTTGGGGGCGTCCAGGGTCTTGGACGCCCCTATTTTTTATTTTTTTTATATTTTTATTTTTTGTTTTGGGGGCGTCCAGGCGCCTGGACGCCCCTACATTTTTGAATTTTAAAAAAAATAAAAAAAAGGTGGGGGCGTCCATGCGCCTGGACGCCCCAAAGAAAGCGAGTTCTATATATATGGGGGGCGTCCCCCCCTTTGCTCATTTACTGTTCATTCAAACGACCCAGTCAATCCAGACGACCCATTCTTCGTCCCAATGGAGCAAGGAGGCCCGAGCCAGGGTGGAGAGAAGCGCAAACGACTGGCTCGTCGTCCGAGGAGGCTGAGGGACGATGCCGAGGAGGCTGCTGCGGCGGACGAGATTGCCGCGGAGGAGGAGGCTCCTCTTTTGGCCGTGGAGGCTGCAATGGATGCTGGCGACGCGGCAGAGGACGATCACGACCCGGTAAGCTCTTTAGACTTCCATTCTATTGGTTTACTGGGCTAAAAGGGCGGACGAGAGGCTGTGTGGAGAACGCCGGGGGTGAGAGAAGGAGGCGTCCAGGGGCCTGGACGCCTCCACATTTTCTTTTTTTTATTTTTTATTTATTTATTTACGTAAATAATAAAAATAGAATTAAAAATAAGGAGGCGTCAAGAGCTTTGGACGCCTCCATGATAAAATATATATATTTTATTTATTTTTGTTTTGGTTTTTGGTTTTTCTAAAAATAAAATAAAGAAAAAGGAAAGGAGGCGTCCAAGGTGTTGGACGCCCCCAAAAAAATAGAAATATTAAAAAAAATAAAAATAAAATAAAATAAATAAGTAGTATATACAGTGTTATAGTTTATTAGTATTCATGATGCTGATGTGTTCTTTGTTGGTTTTGTGGTGTGCAGGGCGTGATGAAGGGCCGGATCAGCTGGTCCTTAGTGGTGGCAGCATACCGTGGGCTACCAGACTTTCAGAGGGCGCGTGTGGACGCCATGGGCTTTGGAGCTTTCCTTCGGATCAAGCCCTTTCGGCTCAACCTTCCTCTTATCCAGGCATTGAGGGAGCGGTGGCACGCACCGAGCCGGGCGTTTCTGATGCCCTGGGGGCACATGGTGCCGTCACTGGAGGACGTGGCTCGGATCACCGGGCTACGGGTGGACGGAGAGGCGGTGAGCGGGGTCACCTACCCCGACTACCGAGAAAGTGCCCTGGACCTGCTGTGGTTAGAGACGAGCGTGATTGATAGAGACAGCAGGGTAGTCGGCCGAGTGGAGATTATGGAGGCGCTCGGATTCGTCGACCCGCGCCAGCGGGTTAGCGAGACTGGAGCGGAGTTTCTGGCACGACTGGAGGGAGACGCTCGTGCAGCTTTCACTCAGGACCCAAGCGAGCGGGAGCTGGTGGACCTAGACCTCCGGAGGTTTCTCTTCTTCTTCTTGGGCCGCCTTCTGCTGGGGACGAAGGGGGATGGCATCCACTGCCGCTTCCTCGGGATCCTGGCGAACCTTGACAGAGTGGGGCACTACTCGTGGGGAGCGGCTCTGCTTGCCCATTTGATTGCTGATCTCTCCCAGACTTCAGAGAGGGAGACGACAGTCAGCGGCTTCGGGCCTTTTCTCCAGGTACACAATTTATTTATGCATTTTACCGTTGTTAAATATGCAATTACTCGTGCTAATGATGTATGATGGATGCATGTGTGGAGTTATTACTACTTCCCGATGGGGAGGGCCAGACAGGGGAACAGGAGAGCCGTTCCTCTAGCGCGACAGTGGAGGCCGGTCGTGGTAGCGGCACCACACAGCTACCAGCTGGCGTCACTTCGTCGGGAGCTGAGCGAGTATCCTGAGGCCATGGTATGATGCGTATGATTTTTTGTGTTTATGCATGTGACTGAATGGTAACTAACATGATGTATGTATGGTGATGCAGGTGGTGTGGAGACCCTACCTGGGCATGGGCGACGCTGGCCATCCTTGGGTTGTAGCGGGTCTTCCTCGTTTCAGGCGGGACGTGTGGGTCCATTGCCTGAACGAGATCGAGCCGCTTCGGCTGAGGCTGGTTATGAGGACATTGGGGCTAGCCCAGGAGTGGGTTGATGTAGATGAGCTAGCCCGCATCGGGCGGAAGACCAAGGGGAAGACGAAGATTGTGGACTGGCGTACGCGCTTCCCAGCACAGTACCAGGACTGGCAGCAGGGCGGGGTCCCAGTGGTGTCCCATGTACATGACAGTACTGATTACCTGAGACGGTACCAGACTACGTACGGGGACCGCCTCTTCCTTGGTGGTATGGCAGGGGTAAGTGAAATGAAAATGCTTCATCCTTCTATATGTATATGCATGTGGCACTAACTTATGTGCAATGCAGGATGCTCGTGACAACATGATCGTCGACCTGCGGGCTCAGTTGGCGGACGCCAGGCGGCAGTTGGTGGCCATCCGACAGGAGTTGGAGATCCTGGTGAGTTTATGCAATGCATTTTTTTGTGACCTGGATTTTTGATGCTTAGCCTTTGACTGACGTTTGCCCCGTGTTTCAGCGGGCCCACCAAACAGTGGCAGCCGGGATGGCTGGTGGAGCGGGTTCTAGTTCGCGGGGCCCTCCTCTGGAGGTTTCTGCCCTCCAGGAACAGCTGGCGCATGCGGTGGCTCGGGCTGAGGAGGCCGAGCGTGACCGCGAGGCTCGAGTGAGTGCTTGCTTGGCCCTGACTCTCTTTCTGGCTGCTCTCCTTTTATCACTGTTCTCTTACGGTGCATGCGTGCTCTGACAGGTGGCCGAGGTCCGAGAGGCCCTGGCGCGTGCTGTTCATGCCGAGCAGGAGCACGACGCTCGGGTGGCGGAGCGTGATGCCCGGATTGGGGAGCTGGAGGAGGAGCATCGACGGGAGGCTGAGGAGCTCCCTCATGACGTGCTGGATCTGCGGATCGCCCTCGAGCTGTCGAGGAGGGAGGCGGTGAGAGAGAGAGAGGAGAGGGAGAGAGAGAGGGAGGAGCGACAGCGGGATCAGACCGAGAGGAGGGCTTTGGAGGCCAAGCTGCTGGAGCTCCGATTGAGTCTCGGCACGGCGGAGGGGAGGCTTCGGGAGAGCGAGGAGCGGTACCAGAGGGCGAAGGAACGCAGGGCGCGACTTCGTCAGTCTGGTTCCTTTTCCATGGGCAGCTATCTGGTTTCTTCGGCCGAGGAGCGTCGTCGCGCCTTCGAGGCTGGAGTGCCACCGCAGGGCGAGGCGAGCACGGCTTCTCAGGGTTCGCAGAGGCCCCCTAGGGATCCCCGGCAGAGAAGGGAGGAGAGAGATGACCAGGAGGGTGGCAGCGAGAGTTAGAGAGTTGCTTGTACACGTCACCCTTCTCACTGTATGATGTACTTTGACTATTATATGAAATAGATTCCGTGTGGCGTGCCCCTTTCTTTCCCGTACTTTCTTTTGCACCATGTTGTTTACGCTTCACGAGACTTTTGCCCTGGACAGAAGGGAACTACTTTGCATGGGGGGATTATGTTCCTTTCTCCGTTTTTGGGCGCGTCCAGGCGTGAGGACGCGTCTTAATCCTTGAATTCAAATTTAAAGCGTCGGGTGGCCTTTCTTCTCCCGTGCCTTACCCGCAAACGAGCCCGCCTTCCGCCGAAACTCGCTTGCCCCCTTTTTCGTCTTCCCCCTCTTTTCATCGATGGAGTTCGGTGGGCCCGACCATGGTGAAGGTGGAGAGGGACGCGGAACTCCTCGCCCGAGGAGGGACACGCAAGAGCATGGAACGACGTCCATGGAGGAGGAAGGGCCGCTTCGGGCCCCCGAGGGACCTGAGGGGCCCGATGTCGCGGAGGGAGGTGAACACGGTCTGGTAGGTCCTCCAATCTCTTCCTCTTTGATCCATTTTGAGTTTTGAAGCAAGGCGTGCGAAGGGGAAAGGGTTCGGCGAGTTTTGCACTCAAGTGATGGACGCGTCCTAGACAGGGGACGCGTTCTTTGTTATGATGCAAGGTCCTCCTTCCTTGGTGCAGGACATGGCGAGGACCCTGGGCCTGGCCGATGAGTGGGCGAGTGCGGACGAGCCGAGCCGCGTCAGGAGGGAGAGTCGCGGCAAGGCGAGGCTTGAGGACTGGCACGTACGTCTCCCTGGACAGCAAGAGAGTGTATTGGTGTAGGACAGCGCCGACTTCCTGCGGCGGCAGAGAGAGAGTTATGCGGGGCTTCCCCAAGCTGGGGACATGCATGGCATCGGCGGCTCGCTCGCCCAACTGTCAGAGGCTAGGCGGCAGCTGGCCGTCGCTCAACATGAGCTGTCGCTCCTGGTAAGTTACGTGCCGCACTTTTATCTTCAGATTTTGGAGTTTCACTGACGGCCGTTGTTTATTTTGTTCCAGCGTGCCCAGCATACAGCGACGGCGGGGATGATTGGTAGCGCATCTTCCAGTTCCTCGCCCCTTTCTCGAGA